>CAJQZM010013584.1:0-12533 GCA_907164665.1 Colias nastes
CGCTAATAATTATCTTATAAGTTACTCTAAATTTTTACAAATTAGTACCTAACTTTTTTTTTATAGTGGAGAATATCCTCCGATAAATAAAGTTTTCTACTTATAGTGGTGCTGGTGCGACTATAAACAATAATATAGAATTAAAATGGCAAAAAAAGGAAAAAACAGCAGATAATATTGTCAGTTTCATTTCTAATTACATGCTAACAATAATGAAATACACTGAATTTCAGAACGAAAGTAGATCCAAAGCACCGAAGACACATAGGTTCTATTTAAAAATGTTCACATTTCTATTATAACATCCATTATATTAGTTTATGTACTTAGTTTGACTTAAAACTTTATCTCAGTTATGGCTACTTCTCGTTCAATAACATCTAGGTATTTACTTGAAGCTGTTTATAAACAAATTTAAGAAAAGTCGATAATGTTTACAAAATAATTTAACAAAAAAACGTGTGTGGCAGCGATGCTTTAATATAAACAGTTTATCATAACAACTTCATTTCACATTCTACATAACATTTTACGTGTCTGAAAGTAGTACGTATGTCAGATATAGGGTTGCCAACATCTCATTTTAATTACTCTATCTTCCTTTAATATTTATTATGGAAAAGGGAATAGGCTTGCTAAAACAATTTCTTATCTTTTCAACGTACATTCTAAACCTGTTTTCTTTATGTCTTTTTAACATACTAGATTGTAGATATGAATAAAGGCTGACTTTAATATTGCAAATATATAGGTATTGTTGGCAACCCTACCACATACGTCACTTGTCATACTAGCCGACCCACGGGATCACGTCAACCGTCAACAATAGTGAAATTTCGTCTCAGCACGATATATTCAAATATCTGTCTGTATGTCATTCGATACAGACGCGCCTGACGTCTTTATGTAGCCACAAATACTTGTAAAACGTCACAAGTTTGCAATACATTGTACGCAAATATATATCTTACGTTAGAAGCAACAGGTCGAATTTCGCATGGCAAATTTATTTCGTAGAGTACAAAGAAATTCGTCAAGTGACTATCCGTCACCCTACAACATAACCCTACCAAATTCAGTTGACGTCTCAAACAAGTGTGTTCTACATACTTTAGTGCTCTTAAACATATTCGTGTTGGACCCTTTGTCGGGTCGAGTTCTTGGAATGGCGTCAAAATGTTTCAAATCGGTCAAGTGTGATGACTTCTTGTTAGCAAGTGTGTGACAAGATAATGGTTTGATCACATTTCTCCTTTGTTGAGATGACGTCTCACCTTTTATGACCTATGGATATGCCGGCTAAATTATACTGGAATTTCTATAGAGTTTTTTTCCTCTTTTGACAACACGCGAGATTGTTTGTCATTTAATAATTAAAAATAATAAGTTGCTTTGGTGGTTATTGAATACCTTTTGAGATGTAGGTATTCAAACCGAATATAGAGGTATTTTTTATACAATTAACAGTATGGTAAATTGGTTAACAAAATTAAATACAGCTATATTATTTTCTTGACTGCGTTATGAAACAGGATAATTTTCTCAACTTTTCAATCAGGTATAAATCGTATAGGTAGTATATAAATAACCAACGAGTGTCTAGTATCAAAGACAACGTCACAAATAATAACCAACAATTTCCTAAGCAGTGTTGCCAACTTGGTAGTCAAGCTTAGAGCTAGTGTTGTGCCAAAAAAGAGCTGAAAAAGAGCTAACTTTATCAGCTAAAGAGAGCTAAATAAAACCATTCGAACTTATTATATTTTAATCAACAAAAAACATTGTTCTTAATAATAGCACTAGGGCACTAGGTATCATTCATCATCATTCATTCATCTTCATCTGACCATAAGTAATATATGTTGTCATCATCGTGAAAATCAATCACCAAGGAACTTCCACTTGGGCCTGCTGCAGCCTTGTTGTATGAAGCCATTGTCCCTATTTTTTTTTAGTACCTCATTTGGCAGTATATAGTTGTGACAGCATTTTTTTTGACGCCGTAATCCTGCCGATGGTAATAATGGCATTCGTGGTGGTGTTGTGTAGTCTATTGCGAGCCTTGTTTTTAACTATATTCAGTTGGCTAAAGACTCGTTCAATGTGGTCTATGGTTTGGTACAATACGAAATGGCTGCGTTCAATAATAATTAACCTTCACTTCGTGTGTGGATTGTGGATTCGAAGCCAAAAAGCTACCGTCGTATGGCTAACTGAAAAAGAGCTAGAATAGTCGTAAAAAGAAGCTAAGGAGCTAAATGGTTTTTTTTAGAGCTGATAATTGATAAATAGAGCCAAATTTAGCTCTAAAAGAGCTGAATTGGCAACACTGTTCCTAAGCACATACAACGATAACCACAGTACACAGATGGAAAAGATAAATAAGAGCAACGAGGTTTGAACACGTTCGAAGTACGTGTAACATTTGACATTCGGCCAATTATAGGTTATACTGTGGCGTTTCTCACACTAGTTGGACCAAGATCATTGGGTGTTGATCATATGGCCATCGTTAGTAATTTAGTTTGATACACACGGAACTAAGTTTGGGTGAATAAAATAGAACGAAGATAAAATATTGGGTAAAGAGAAAAGTCTACCTAGTACACATTCAGGTTTATCGTTGACCATGCTCGTATATTAAATGATGATTTGTTAATTGTTGAACTTTTAAGTTAAATGGTAGTTAAGTATCAAACGATGCGTTCAACTCAATAAATGTTATAAAAAAATACCGGTAATATTACAGGAAAAAAACCGGCCAAGTGCGAGTCGGACTCGCGCACCGAGGGTTCCGTAAAAACCTGCAAGGTTTACAAAGTTCGTTCATTACGACAATCGAGTCACGCGTTTACGAGGAAAAAAGTAATAAGTTTATATTTATTAAAAAATAAATATATATTTTGTAATGTAACTAAAAATTTAAGGTTTTCGGAATTTTTCCTTTATGTGTGCTATAAAACGTTGCTTCATGCCAAATTTCAAGATTCTAGGTCGACTGGAAGTACCCTTTAGGTTTTGATTCCCTTGCGAGTACTTGCGAGTTTCAAAATATGCAGCTTAAATTGCTGTTTCTTTTGATTGCGTTGACATAGAAGTTTGATTTTATTACAGCTTAAAGGTATTATAGACCTGAGTATTTGGTATGAATTTCAATTTAATACCTCTACGCGTTTATGAGGAAATGGGTAGTAAGTTTAAAATTATTAAAAAAATATATATTATGTGATGTAACTAAAAATTTATGGTTTTCGTAATTTTTCCTTTATCTATACTATAAGACGTTGCTTCGTACCAAATTTCAAGATTCTGAGTTCACGGGAAGCACCCTGTAGGTTTTGATTCCCTTGCAAGTGTCGAAAATTTGCGGCATAAACGGCTGTATCTTTTGATTGCGTTGGCTTAGAAGTTTGATTTTTTCACAGCTTCAAGGGACAGTAGACCTGAGTAATTGATATAAATTTCAGCTTCATACCTCCACGCGTTCCTGAGAAAAAGGGTCTTGACAGACGGACGGACGGACGGACGGACGGACAGACGGACAACAAAGTGATCCTATAAGGGTTCCGTTTTTTCCTTTTGAGGTACGGAACCCTAAAAAAAACACGAAAAACATCTCTTTCGAAGATACCTACCTTATCTAGCTGCCAAGAAATTTTTGCTGCCATTCCAGTGATTTTATTTTTTTATTACATCATTTGATAATTTTGTATGCATGTCGATTAATTTATGTGATTGGGAATTGTGAGGAGTAATAAATAAATGATTTGATTTGATTATTCTTGCTCTACATTTTTATTAGCCGTATGTATCACGTACTCAAGTATGGCAACACTATAACATTTCGCGCCATTTCTCTTATATTGGTAGCATGTAGGTAAGTACTCGATGGCCACGATTTTAAAATTGATTCAGATTCTTTAGCACGACCTGGGTTCTTCTATTTTTATGGCATAACCATTCGATTTGTTTCGCAACCTTAATTTAACACAACTATCCTGTGACTTTGTTTCCTGTTTGGTGTGCACGAAGCATATTTTATAACTGCATAGAGATATACATATATTTTTTCACTTTCTTCTCTAGATAAAATTAGTAGGTATTGTAAAATGAAGCACCATATTTACAAAATTATTTAACTTATATCCATTCAATTCAAAACATTTATTTGCGAAAATCGTAGTTTATGAAACAAAAAAAAAATCGTTAGAGCCGGTACGATTTTGTTATTCTGCTTAGTATCTACCTACCAAAATAACCTCACCTGCCTTACTTAGTCTATAATATATTTACCCCTTTTTTCCAACTATGTCATAATAATTTGCACTACCCATATGTTTATAAATGATCATAAATATGAACATACCTATCCATATGTATATGCTTTGACAAGCGATACCACATATCTACAAGCAACGAGCAACCACAGTCGTGACTGCAATGTTTTGTCTCAATTTCCATTCAGACATTATTGTCTGTATTCCCGAGATTGAGCTGGTAATTCACGCGATTAGATTCTTCTCGAAGATTACAACAATTTCACCATTTTTCTACCACACTTGGGTCCTGACCACAATTGCTGTGGCATCTTAATACGGTAGAGATCGGATTGTTTATGGTATGTCTATGCCTTATAGTTATTATAAGATGAGCTGGAAATAAGGCTTATGGCTCTACTAGTTGTGCCCCGCGGTTTTACATGCCGACAAAACTATGGACAAATTCAATGACCCTTTGTTCAATTTTAGATAAATGTAAGATAAAGAGCTTACCTATGCCTATTTTATTAAGAATTTCTACAAATTAGGGCTGTGGTTTAGCTGTGATAGTAGCAAATAGGCGGACAGACTTTCGCATTCATAATATAATTATAATAGGTAGGTATCTCGAGTTATAACTAAGATCGTAACAGAGTGCCATAATCATGATCTGAAATACAGAGAAAAGTTTTAGTACCTGTTAGTAAATTATTTTTATATTATAGCAAGAAGCTAGGAAAGGGTGAGTACGGGATTAGCTCATAGAGTAAAATATTTTACAGAATTGGTTCTATTGCGTCAATAAATATTGACTCTTACGAAGTATGAAATATGTCTAGTGACTTCAGTCGAATATATTCCCAAGGGATATAATCTAACCTAACAAAAAGACACAGACATATCCAATTTACTTACAACGATTACGAGAAAATGGCTTTTTCGCGCAACTGTATTCCGCAATCACGCAAAATGACGTACGTGACGCAATCTATGACGTCACGCGGCTCGTGACGTGCACAAACGACGCTACCGTACGCAATCTGATGGCCACTTTTCTGCGCAATATTACATTACTGGAAGCCTGGAAGCCATTTGTTTGCGCGATTGTACATCGAACATTATGGGTGATTGTACATAGGGTTCTGCGTGATTGTACATTGGGTTATCACTTTTATTCGTTACTTTAGTAACATTCCTTGGAGGATGAGCTGATATGGTTCTATCAGCTATGGATAATTTTACATCGAAATCTTAGATAAAGTTAAATAAAAAAAATCACGTTTTAAAAATGCCCCTGGTAGGTAGTTAAGTACCTATTACCTACAGAAATTTTCAACTTTATTTCAGCTTGATACAAAATTAAACATCCTTATTGTTCTTGCTTAAATCTTTATGGAAATCAGAGATTTTTTTGTGAATTATCATTTTAATTTGAGCGATAAAACATTTTTCTTCGTGTTCCTTAGGTACTCTTATTATTCCACGTGTCACCTTTTTTACCTTTTGATAACGATGACCTCGTATAAGGATACTTGTATTTAATTTTTTTTGTAGTTTCTCAGGTTTTATGAATTATGATTTTTGTACATTTAGTGCACTTGACTAGATTACCTATTACACATCGCTATTTTAGTCAACAATCGACCTTCAAAATAATTATGTTAATCAGGTAATTTAATTTTTATCAAATAAAAAAAAAACAATAAATAAATTCAAAGCTAATAAGTTCACAATATATCTCAAGGAACGTCTTCCAACCTCCTAAATTCCTCTCCCCTTGAACAATATCCGAAACAATTTCCATATTGTCGCTGCCTGTGATCGTTGATGCGGATAATCCTTTTGCTAATATTATGCAAATGGCTGCGGTGGCCCGGGGCAGGACAGCTTTGACTTTTAATCAGTCAGCAAATATGTAGCCAGGCCACTGCGTATCGAGATTGCGCAATTGTATTAGACCAGTGAATCCCGGATTGCTTACGCGTGGCTGCGTATGTCACTGTTTTGATTTGTGTGCAGTGGTGTTTATTCGTTTGTATCAACAATGCTACAAATAGGATAAAAAAAACTTTGAAATTAAATATAGCAGTATCAAAAGAGCGTACGTTGGACTACAAAGGCGCGCAAAGAGTAGGTAATAGAAGGTTAACATTTGACGATTAAGTAGAATTCATGAAACAATCAATAATTTAATATCGCAACATGGTTTTCATTTCGTGGTCTCCTCTCAAAACTAATGCCATCAGTACAAGCGATTTTAACACAAATCGATAAAGATGATCCATTATCCATTAAAATTTAACATACTTTACGAATTTACTATTATAGACAGTACCTATATCCAGAGGACAAACTATGACATTTACGTGCTCAAATATTTATCTTCGCATCTAAGAATCTAATTTCCAGTAATAAGGGTCCGTAATAGCTCAGCTCATTTTGTTCGCACACGTATTTGTCCACGTCTGCCGTGATTGACGCACGTACATACATACAAATGAGCTTATTATAGTATATATTATAGACCTTAATGACAGAGTACTAAAGTTTGGATTTGTATCTGTCTGTCTGGTCGTGCGTTTGTCATTACGTCCCGATTCGATTTGTGTGGCGGATGAGATGCGTTTATAAATATTGGAGTCGATTAAATTGGTAGATGATGCTCCAGCACAGATTATTCATGTTTTTAATAATTTTTTAAATCGCCATCCGGAATACATTAAAATCAATCATCAAAATTACAATTATGACAAAAATCACTGAGGCAAGTAAATAAAAGAAATGCGTAAGATTTATCTCTGGTAAGTATTTCTATTACATTTTTGGCAATAACACCATCATAAAAAATTCTTCAACCATTCAAAGTATATCTATTTCAAAATTGTTACAATTAAAAATGTAACCTCAAAATCGAACGCCCAAAAGCGCAAGAAAATAGCAATCAGCAAGAATCGTTCAAGTAAAACAATGGCCCAATTATATCCAGCCCTATATCGAGAGGGTTCGAGATCCCGGGGGAGACTAAAAAGATTCCGAGGGGTTGATACTTTGTTCTTTTAAGCGGTGTTTTGTGAATTTAATGCGACAAAAGGTCCCGTCTGATTATGGAGTGATGTATGACTGTTGCGAGTTTTGAAAGTTGGCACCGTGATGAAATTGGACGGGATTAGTTGAAGGAATTAGGAAGAGAGGCAATTATGTTGAAGAAATTTAAAATTGTAATTCTAGACATTTAGCTATAAATCTTCTGTCTTAGTGATTTGTCCTTCATCGATTGTTTGGATGGGGTTAAAGCTATCTAGGTTTGAAAGAAGTATTCGTTTATTGCAACATGTAGATTTTTGTAATATGTTTTTATCTATTTCTTATATTATTTCATAAAAAATTCTACCTAATAATAATTCAGGAAAAAATATTATCAGCCATATCTATAGCCTTTTAACATTTTTAATACTTCGTAATAGAAACAAGAACTAAAACAAATCAACTAAGTACATATGTCATTTGCCATTGCCATTTTCATTTGCCATGCCATGCCATTTCAAACAATAGCTACCTACTTTATTAAAAAGTGTCAAACTGATAACTTGCTCATTTAATTTCTTTTTATTTGATCTTGATCGTCTGCAAATCCACTTATTCAAACAATTGATAAATTAAGTCCCCTCAAAGTTGTTGAAACATCTCCGGGGATTTTTTTCCTGGAAAAAAACGGGATAGGGGAGATTCTGCCCCGGGCAGCTATGTGACAGATTACTGGGTAATTTCCTTTAAATTGATATCTTGGAGTTTTACTGTTTTTTCCCCTTGTCGTTTATGGTGTGAGAACAACTTTACCTGTCAGTGTAAAAATATTGTTTCTACGCCTATGGATGTTTTGAAGAAATCGCTATAAGACTTTACAAGTGCAATTTTGGTTTCTTTTGTTGAAATTTAGTAAGTAGGTATGGATTTCTGCTTCTATGGAATTATGTTATAAATACTGAAACATTTGTTAAAGATAGAACCAATGATCGCTTACCTAAAAGTTAAACATTATCATGTATACTATTACTATGTATAGTAATATTTCTAGCCGCAGAAGCAACCTAGGTGATAGAAATAATATGAAAGGCGACAAAGTAGTTTGTGGCTTTATGTATAAACTATAAAGATCTCTTCATTTTCTTGCAGTCAGTTAAAAACATGAGTCTAATCTTTCCTCTTCAGTTCTCTATGTATCATTCTTATCAGCAAGTTTTATAAAGCATTTCCTAGTTCTTACACACGATACAAATCACCTTGTACGGCGATACAACATACACTGAGACAAAATTAATGTAACTACGATATAATTACACATCTTCGTAATTACACTGATTACAATCAGCCTTGCTGACAAGCAGAGCGCGACAAACACCACTGGTTTTGAAGACCCCTGGTTGTACATATAAAGCTACAAATTGTATGAACATTTTGTATGAAGCTTGTTGATGAAGGGGTCAAGATAAATTGGTCAGCTCGAGTGAAGGTACTTACGAAATTGCTGTAATACGCGTAGAAGTTTTGAATGAGGATAATAATTATTTGCTAAGTGATTTGCTATCTTATTAGAATGGATTAAGAGATATGTTTATATGAAGGTTAATGTATTTTTTGGACGATGAGGTAGGTACTCAAGTTTTTGACGTGACAACGTCTTATAATTCGATAGAGCCGGCTGCACGCACGAAAAAACATGACTCATGCGGCGTTACCTCGCTCTGAGGCGTTCCATAGGCTTGAAGTGCAAGCGAGAGTGCGGAACGAGCGACAAAGAAGCACAATCGGACGTTGTCACGTTCAACTATCGTCAGTAAACCGACTTTACAGACAAGCAATTTTTTTTTATTTGTATGATATCTGCTGTAAAACAAATTCAATGAAAAGTTTGTTACAAAATCAACGATCCGTCCACAAATAGTAAAGCTATGGAACTTAAAAAAAAGAACTACTTATACGCTATTTTTGTTACTATATTAAGCTCATTAAAATATTTCATCAGTTTTTTCAGGCAAAGTAAATCGAATTAAAATTCACCTAATTGTAATATTCTAATACTTTAATAATGTTATGTCACACCCCGGACACTCCATACAAGATTATCGTTTTGACAGTCACACTATAGAGACTGCAAATGTGTGTGTTAACGCTTTATGGTTGGCACATTTGTGACTAGCGTAAAAAAAATTCCCGTTTTTCTGATGAAATACATCCGTAAACAGCACAATAACTAACCATTTTCTACGAAAAACGATAATCACAAATCCAAAATAATAAAATTACTTTAAGTCAATTTGATTAATGTTGTCAATCTTCGTTGCGTATCGTCCTTGTAGAAAAATGCGGACCATTTATAGCATGATCGTGCGGGGTGAGGTAAGTGTTTAATTTTGGCGGGAGGCGGAGAGTGTCCGTTCTGTAGCGTTTAGCTACTATTATGTATTCTGTGGTTATGTAAAAATATCTTAAATTGTATTCTTAAGAAAATTTATAACATTATAATTATCAATAATTCCTCCTAAAAAACCGCCTGAAAACCGCCGTTCTTCAACCGCTCTCTAGGTAAACCGCCGCGTTTCAACCGCTCTTGGATAAGTCCAACGTTAATATGTTGACGAAACAAAAATTAAAGATGAGTGGATTGTGTAATATGATGGATGTTTTGAATGTCGATCTGTGTGACGTGTGATGAACATGTTTAATTAATTATGCTTATTGCTTATTATTTGGCTCTCTTTATTTTTCGGTTAATGTTCCAATCACGATTTGTTGGTGTGACCCAAATCTACATACTTATAATTAATTTTTACTTCTCAATTATTTTAAAGTGTAAATTTAGTCTGTCTTTGTTCTCCAAAAGGCCTGCGGTATTTTTTCTATGCACCTGCTTATTATTTGTTTTCGCGAAGTAAATTCAATCTTGCTTGTTAAATTATCTGTAATCAAAATACCTCGTGAAAGCGTACCTACTAGTAACTAACATTCAGACAAGAAAATTACTGTCGGGTTTAAAATATTATCAGTTTTTCCAATAATATAAAATTTAAACATATTGTATTCAAGCAACTTTCGTGAAGAAAACATCAACCGCTTTAATAATCTACGTATTATTAACTTTAATACCTATTAAAGGGATCAATATAGGTACATTAAACAGTTAATTTCATAGCTGTTCGCAATTTCTCAAGCAACAAGAGCAAACATCAGATAATTAAACACGTATTTAAGTCTTGAGAAATATCCTCAGCAAAGCACCCTGGGCTCTACATTGACATGCGTGGGTGCATCGCATATGCGAATTCTGTACACGCAATTTTTATCCTTATAACCTATTCTCATAAAAGTTATTTCTGAGTGTAGTGTTTGTAAGTGGAATTGACAATGATTTCTTGTACTTTATAGAATTAAATTTAAACTTTAAAGCTATAGAGTCAAGGTTTATTTTTGTGTTCTGTATTGGTGTGTTTGAAATTGACACATCGTCAACATGACTAATGTTAATGGTGCAGTAATTCTGATTCGTATGTTTTAATAATTAAGGTCCATAATCGTTTGATTATACTTAATGATAATTTTGTATAACAGTAACAATGATGCAGTTGGATTATGGTATTTATGACATTTGAAATAACGACTGTTTTCTATTCATGTTGATTAGAGTTTGCTTGTTGGTCAGCGAGTGGTGACATTATAGATTTTTAAATATCAATTATTATTATATTATCCTCATTAGGTACACAGTTAGGTATTTTAACATGTTTCTGTAAAACTGAAACAATCTTTTTTTTTATTCTGAAAATATATAATATTTTCTTATGTTTAATTTTATCCATCAATCTACACGTCTATCGATAATTCAAGAAAAAATTATAAAGTACATTGTTTTCAAATATTCTTTAATTAATTTTATTCGTGACAATACTTTTCAAGTACCTAGTTATCCCATAGAAAGTCTTATGCAAAATTGTACAAACAATAACCTGCAGATATTAATTAAACCCGCGGTCAGTTCCCATGCCCCAGCCGATCCTCACCGGTAGCTGTGACCTGCAATCAATTCTATTAATCACTAAATCTTAGTATTGGAATAACGAGCCTACTCCTACCATTTTATGTCTACCCCTGAAACACATAAAATTGTGCAAATATAAACCTTACGTACCAGGTAGAAGAGTTATGGCAGCAGCTAGGGGTCTCCCGCCAAATTTGTCGCGAAAGTAATTGATACATTCAAGAGTACTTAGAAATTGGCTATTGTTTGAAAGTGACAGTCTATTTTGACAACCCTGATTGAAAATTCTGTAATCGAATTAGACAAAAATGGGTCTTATTAATGAGGTTTTATGCGTTAATTTGTTGTGAGTTGTGACGTCGTCATGGACTTTATAATATCAATTGGGTTTATGTTTTTATTGGCGATGCTGTCATCTTCGAGGAATAGTCGGTTATTAGAGACCGTAAAGATGGCGGATGACAGCTGTAACGAGGTACCTAATGAGCTCTTTACGATAGGGGTAATTTTGGTATAGTTGTAAAACTTTGGGTTGTAAAGGTCTGGATGTATTTTTGGTAGCAGTATAAGCTTGAAATTAAATAATTTGGATGGCAATTAATTGAATTATTGAACAGAATGGGGACGAGAAGCTTTGGCGGTTCACTTTGAAAGGACAGTTCACGAAATTAATTATACCTACGACTTAAGGCAGTGCTTGAGTTCACGACTGATGAAATTTTAATTGTATTTACTTAGGCTACGTATGTAAGTGATTTTTATTATCTAATTTGTCTGTTTGTATGATTAACTTGAAACTAAACATTCAATTTAAAAAATTTTGCACCACTAAAAAGTATCTAACAATATACCTGGGTAACATTAACTATTTTTTCCTTTTGCAATTTTACGCGGACCCAACCGGAGTGATCTAGTTACATATAATTAGGCATTAGAAAACCATTACCTCATATGACATATCTATTATTATACAGATTATAAATATATGTATTATGTACGTCATAACACAATGACACACGCCGCGGGCTAAGGTCCCGGGTTTGATGCCTGTCATATGCATGCAAATGAAAATAGGCTTGTAGACTAAAAATTAATTGCTATTGGTTAGCAAATGTAGGTATTGCATGGGATTTGGGATTACGTCAGTCTTTTGACTGGATTATTTATTTAGCTAATATGTTGCAAGGTGCTCATCAGTAGTATGGATTCCCGGGTACTGCCTCACTCTATGCTGCCTCACT
>CAJQZM010013585.1:0-15890 GCA_907164665.1 Colias nastes
CCATACAGAGATAATACGTGCGGTCACCACCAATATATAAAGACGACTGACGGATTTTTGAATTTTTTGACTGACAGGCTACCGTCACCTACCGCCCGAATTGTTTTCGATTGTGTATGACTCTGAATTGAATCCTATTTCTTTCGAACAAGGTGCAAGATGCAAGTGCATTGTTTAGGGCACTTACGATTCAATGATTCGGGGTGATTCGGGTGTTTCTGGAAATACGATAATTAGCGAAGATCTGCATGCGCATTATTAATTTTGGAGTACTGTACAGCCGAGCAGTATCTATAGTCCAATATAAAGTCCAAAAAGCTACAATCAACAAATCATCATCGAATTGAAAAGTCAAGAGTGTCAATGCATACAGTATTATATGAAATGCACCATGAATTATAGGGAGCGGAAATTTCTGTCTTGGAAGTCTCAATTCACTTGTCTTCCCCGAATGCAGATGTCAAAGGGGAATTAATTGCCTCATAAGAGCTACGTTTCTGAGATTGTGAACCGCTTTTTGTAGGTTTTCCTGGCAAATTAGTTGAGCTTGGATTTAAATGCTTTAAGATATTTAAGGGTATTTGAGTCAGGACAGTGTTTGAATTAGGTTCAGGTACGTAGTAGATATTAGGTGTGTGTAGTGTGTACCTCTATTTCAGTAATATTTTATTGTCAATATTGACTATCTATCATTATTAGTAGTAATATTTTTATAAGCACTGAAACATTTCCTAGATGAATTTGAGTCGAAATTAGTCTTGGTGTTTTTTAACTTATTCAACAGTATAAATTCATTATTCTACAGTATCTTGAAATTTACCGTTTTTGCAATAATCTGATGTAATTAATTTTGTCTTGTATCGCATGCGCTTCAATTTAAAAAGAAATACCCACTCATAATATTTCCCATTACAAATGTTACATCAACTTTTAACAACATTATAATTTATACAATTCATAAATTTTATGTCAAAGATGTTATGTGCTAATAGTAAATCTACATCGTTCCGTATTTATCATATTTTGATAATGACGGGCAAATAAAACCCATGTTTTTAGGGTTCCGTAGCCAAAATGGCAAAAACGGAACCCTTATAGTTTCGTCATGTCCGTCTGTCCGTCTGTCCGTCTGTCCGTCTGTCACAGCCGATTTACTCGGAAACTATAAGTACTACAGTGATGAAATTTGATGGGAATATGTGTTGTATGAACCGCTACAAAAATATGACACTAAATAGTAAAAAAAAGAATTGGGGGTGGGGCCCCCCATACATGTAACTGAGGGATGAAATTTTTTTTTTCGATGTACATACCCGTGTGGGGTATCAATGGAAAGGTCTTTTAAAATGATATAAAGTTTTCTAAAAAACATTTTTCTTAAAGTGAACGGTTTTTGAGATATCAGCTCTCAAAGTCGTAAAAAGTATGTCCCCCCCCCTCTATTTTTATAACTACGGGGTATAAAATTCTAAAAAAAATAGAGGTGATGCATGCTAATTAACTCTTTCAACGATTTTTGGTTTGATCAAAGTATCTCTTATAGTTTTTGAGATAGGTTGATTTAACTGTAATTTATTATATTTGCTGCTACGGAACCCTTTGTGCGCGAGCCCGACTCGCACTTGGCCGGTTTTATTATTACAAGCAAATGTGGCAATGCTAACGCGAAATTTATTGCGTTGAGGTACAAATAAACTGTGATAAAACATAAAATTTTATGACCTGCTTATTTTCTGCTCGTAAATTTATGTGTAATATTTTTCAACGAAAGTTTAGATTTGCTTACCTGTTTGATGACTTCATTCAAGGTGTATCTGTAACAAGAATAATTTATTAAATAGATGATTCATATTTTAATGATTGGAACAAAAATTAATACAAGTATAGGAACAGTAAGGTATACATCATTTTGATAAAAAAGAGCGTGTGTGCCTTGCACACGTGTCAGAAGTGAAACTTCTTTGGCAAGACATCAAAATCGTCGCCTTACTCTTTGACGTGACGGTATTGTCCTGACTCTACTTTTAAATTTAACTCCTAACGCGTATAAAGAAGTTTCACTTCAAAAATCCGGCTTTTATTAATATAAATATTTTCTTTGCTAATATTAAATATTTTCAAAAACAACGTTTACAGAATCACGTGGTTCCCGCTTATTTCGATACGTGATCGTTGTACGGAATTAAATGTTGGCTGTTGGACAATGTTAACATTTCCCAAGCGATGGAAATTAAACTTTTAATTAGTGAATGTTTGAAATAATCAACTGAGATTAGGGTTTTTAATAATGGCTAATTATTGTGGTTGACATTTCATTATTTGAAAGTGTTAAATAAGCAGGCAATTAACTTATTATTATAACAGTGTAATAAGTACAGACTTACTATTGAGAATATTTGCTTGATAGAAAACACATTTCGTCATAATAATTCGTCACTCATGTGGTTGCCATCTATTGCTATTGGAATGTAAAGAAACAAATGCTTTGATAAATTATTCCTAATACTTAACCTTTAAACATTCTCAAATAGAATTAGAAAATTTGTTTAAGTCTAGACTACAATACGCAATAAACACGTTGCATTCTAGTTTTACTACCTGATCTATGTTTTACGGATACTCTGTATTTTCAAATAAAGTAAAAAGAATCCATCTTAGTATACAAAGTAACAACATCTTTCCATAATTTCATAACACCACAAACAAGCAACGTCGTATATTCTTACAAAAATCGAGAACATTATGTGATAGATCACTTTTTCATCATCCACATCATTACCAATTGCTATAAAAACGTGCTTTAATGATCCCACTTTCAATCCCTTCGCACGTTATTTCTTTTACCTGGAAGGCAAGCGCGTCTTCCAATTTCTAAATCCACCCATCTCTTTTCTCCCTTACAACTTCCCTATCCCCCTCTCGCTCCTTCTTAGAACCTTATGCGGCGCTCTGAGCAAACAACATACGTTCAGAATAATTAAGCAATTATAGTTAATTTCGAATCTCCCCATGGCCGGTCTTGTCGGCAAGAGAATGTGTTATTTTGAATTGTAATTTGTGAGAAGGCATCCGCCTGAGCAGCTGTAAATTATACACCGTACTATATAGGTAATTTTTAAGTGGAGTATTAGAGTACTACTGGAACTGTTACGCTTCACAAAGCATGACTTTTGATATCGCTTATGGGAACATTAGCCAGCCCACATCTCTTCAATTTGGCCCGTAGACCATACCATTTTTTCAAAAAGGTGATCTATTCCACACGTACACAATTCCAAAAACAAAACTCGATGAAGCATAGACTATAAAAACCTAATCGAATAAATGGACCATTAATTCAAACAGCGCTCGATCGAGACGTCAAATCGAATACCATTTGAAAATTTCATTATGCATTCCACCGAAGAAAAAATAGTACGTCGGATACGGAATTCGAAACCAAAACGACAAAGTGATTAATATTCTTGTGGTTCGGATGACACTAGCACCACCAACTCATGTAATATGATTGGACGTATTCATATAAATTAAAACACCGGGCGGAGTCTATTGGTATAATTAAAAAGCATAGATTATTATCGCCTTTCCAACCAGCCAGGTTTCCGGCGCGTAATTGTTAATAGGCCAGTTTCAAATAGGTTTTTTAACGAACATTGTTTTTGTGAAGCACGCGAGGGGTAACGAATGCGCTATACAAAATGGAGTATTAAAATCAATGTTTAATTTTCTTTTGTATGTTAAAGTAGGGGAATTTATTATGAATGGTAATTTTTAATTTGATTATTAAATTCATCTATTGTATTTAGATTTTTCATCGAGATAGTAAACAATTATTATAATTCAGGTGGATTTCGTTCCAATGAATAAGCCAATGAATATAACTAAAGCTTTTGAGGCAAGCAAGCAATGTATGAATAAAACACAAATTATACAAAAATTTTATACATATTAATTCAAAGGATTAAAATATTGTGCCCTTTGACCACTGAGATTTTATTCTAGGTAAGTAAATTTCCTTCCCATTCCTTCCCATCAACCCAAAATACATGCACAATGCACATGCATGTGAATTGTGAAGGTGAAAAAGCACACGATTTAATACATATCAATACAATACATTTGATTTACATGATCCAGCTCTGAAGGTGGAATACATTCAATTATACTTATGGCATATCTAGTGTATCCACAAAATAATAAATCAAACACTAAGATATTTTTCATCTCTAGTCACTAAGCAAATAACATTATTTTGCAACCGAATACTGGCAAAATGAGTCACTTAGCACAGGAGATGCGGGTGCTTATCGTGTCTTGATAAATTATCCATGTACCGGTGATGTTAGTAAGACTATGTCAAGTGTTATGATTACAGAGTAATTCAGAGGTAACTTTATAGATATAGGTATCATCTCATATATTCCCACTGCTGGGACACATATATGTGTGAACAAATTGTGGTCAATCTTTCAAAATAATTATCTCAATAAGTAAATTCTAGTACCTATCACAGTTCAATTGAGGTGGAATTCTGAAAGAGTAGGTATACTCAACTTCCAGAAATTAAAAGAAATATTTACAAAAATATATTATGTTCCATACAATTACCGAAAATAGAGACTGATGCTTAATGTTGTTACTTTCTGACTTAGACTTAGAACAGAAATTTTAAGGAAGATCCTAAATAATTTTCATTACAACTATGAAGCTTGAAATCCCGCGATTGAAGGTGAACTAGTGAATTATGTAAAATAACTGTAAATTTTGCAGTTTCACAGATAATTATTGTAAAGTTTTTAGTGCAGAAAAAATTCTAGATCCAGGAAGAATTCGCCAGTTCGCAACTAAACCGGGAAAGTGAACATAAAGACAGATCGTAAATTATTAACAGCCCGCATTTCCTCTAGCATGCTATTACTGCAACACCCGTGTTATTTGCTTTATGTTCTCGAATATTCTGATATTGTTTAGGAGGTCGTTCTGATTATATAGGATAATGAACCTAGTGTGTATTGATTTTAGAGGAAGTCTGATTATAATGGCTTCATTGATTTGTCTATATTGGACGGTTTCTCTGAGTAATAGATCTACCAAATATTTATGTGAATAAACCCTTTTTTAATAGTTTAGTTATTAACAATTTATAGATTGTTGTTGGCGTGGCCCTCAGCGCGAAGGCCAGACTGAAAATGAGCGATGATAAACTCTTACAAGTTTAAAAGCACAGGTGAGTCTGGATCTTTGACATAAATCCTTTGGAATTAAATATTTTAATTAAGTATTTATTTTTATTCTATTTTAAATTTAAGTAAAGTTTTCATTTTATGTAAAAAATGTGGCAGTTAAATTATTGTGGTCATAAAATATAATATAAACGACGATAGTTTTTGTTGATCCCTTATAATTGTGATCAGTTTTATTCTAGGTACGTATATTATGTATAGGAAAGTATTTCCTAAAGTTAGGCGATAATATTAAGAAAATAGATGGAACGGCTGACACGTCTTTAATAACATATTTAATATCCCAAGGATATAGCCAATGTTTTTGTAGAATGTTTCGTAGAATAAGACGTAAAAAGCCTGAACCTTATTTCTCAACTATATTATGAAAAAACCTTTCGTTGTACAATATGTAAACATATTTTCATGTTAAATTAGAAACATAATAATAGTTTAAAAGTTTATACTCTTATCAAGAAGAGCTAGAGTACAAATAAAGTTTTTATACCGCTTTAAGTAGATAATATAAAAACAAGCACTAAGAACTATTACCTATCAGCGCTGTTCTGGTGTTAACATCCGACAGCATGGCTTTGTTTTCTTTCTTCTCTCTCTTTCTCTCTATACTTAGGTACATGATTATTTTATTAAACCGAACTTTAATACTGCAATCAATTTACAGTTCATTTCTCATAATTTACATTGCCACCTCTATTAATTATATAGTTATGTAGTTACAAGCTAGTATTACTGCAGTTATTCATAGCCCGTATAATTGTGTTATTAACCATGCAAACACTATTCCTGTATTAGCTGTAAAGCGCTCTAAACACCTCGTTCAGAATTTGCATCACAAAGCTGGCGACTAATGACTGATAGTTTGCCTTTATAATGTATGATTATGAATATAGATACTGTATTAGTACTAAAATTATACATAAATATTAAATTACATTGTAATATTGATATGATTTAAATAGAGCAACTATGGAGTTGCCGGTTCTTCTACGCAGAAACTGTGATCGGTGATAAATGGTAACACTATTGTATGACTATTCAAAAGTGCTTCTAGAAGAAGTCTAATTGCATGAAAAAAAAGTATGAAAGGATATATATGGCTGAAAATTTTGTTTATTTAAACGCGCTAAACTCAGGAACGACGGGTTCGATTTGAAAAATCCTTTCAGTGTTAGATAGCCCATTTATCGAGGAAGGATATTATCACCCTAAGACATATTATACGTGCGGAGCAATGCGGATAATTATTAGTATACTAGCGGTCCGCCCCGGCTTCGCCCGTGGTACATGTTTACGTTTTCTCTACATAAGAACCATCCTCGTACTTCAAGGAATATAATAAAAAAAGAATTATCGAAATCGGTTCAGCCGTTCTCGAGTTATGCGCTTACCAACACATTTTGCGATTCATTTTTATATATAAAGATTATTTATTTATAAACTTCTCCGCTTTTCATAAAGAACATTTATTATTCAGTCTATGAAAGCAAATTCCCTTCAAGCTTACTTCTAAGTAACTTACAAAAGGTTTCTGGTATCTTCAAATAGATTGAAACTTCAAAGAATTAAAACCAACCACATTAAAAGCGCAAACAAATCAGAATGTCTCCACAATTCGCGAAAACAATTCCATTTACCAAATTATAATTAACGGTTCAGTGCTGTTTTCAAATTAAGTGCCGAATTTTATTAATAATGTACTTGTTCTCGAATATATTAACATTAAACAAATAACAAGGTAAAAATTATTATGCATATTGCCGCTGGCCGCATATTCATTCGCTGAAATAATGCGTATATTAAATATGAATACAATATTAATGTCCCAGTGTTCTCTTGTTAAAATCTCGTTTCGTAATTAACTTGTTTTTGCGCATTTTATTTTGTTTTATTTGTATACTTAAATAAAGCATATAAGTTTGTTTGAACGTGCTAGTCTCAGGAATCTTTCTCTGGTTCGAATTGAAAGAAATGGATAGTCGTAAGACTAGCTGCACCTCTTTGATCTGTCTAAATTTACTTATATCTATTATTTACTTTAATACTATATTGAGGTAGTATTATCTAAAATATGAAATCCTTACAGCTTCATTTATGTCTGTTTTGCTGAACATAATTTTAATTCACTTCCTACTTATAAAAATAATTTAAAATTGATAAAATGAATTAGTGAACTATTTCTCTTTCAAACAATCAGTTCAACAGTTTTGTAAATTATATTGAAATGTTAAAATAATTTATAACTCCGATCAATTCGTTGCAGAGATTTGCATGTTCAAACAAACAAGCATGTAATGAGATTGTAGTCTATAGAAATATCAAATTTCAAACGATACAATGCTATAAGTATACTTTAAGATGGATATAATTCTAATATAAATATTTACTAGACACATACAAAACTTCTTTATTGCATATGAATAGTAAAATGTGTATTGAATTTAAAAGGGAAATCAATTAATGAACATGAATTGTATAAACAAACATTATAAATAGACATTAATGATCTTACAGCAATAAAAATTAAATCCAAAAATTATTAACATATTAACTGTATCTGTAAGTACATCTGTATCTTACATACGCTTTAAATGTTGCATTAAACATCCAATAAAAAGCTAGAGTTAAAAGTCAATCATACAAAACATCTAAACCGCTTTCGATACGAATCTACAAAAAAAAAAACCCTAGCAAATACTCTGATATAATGGAGTCTAGTATTTCTGACGTTAAAACCTTGAGCCGAGTATCCAGTTTCATAAATTATAATGAACAAGGGGGATTTTTAAAAATAAAAATGTAAGCCCTTAGCAAGGAATTAAATTGTCACTATAGGTAATTCTTACAGCTTTAGCGAAAATTATTCGTTTATTTATTACCTACTATGAAACTTGGATATTTTACAAGTCCAAAATTGCTTGCTTACTTGAAAAAAGCTTTTAGTTTCAAATTGAAAACTAGGCAAGTTTTAAGATGTCATTTAACATATATTTTAACTACAACCATAATGCATTTCATTACTTTGAAAATGTAACCTTATGTCAACACATTAGAGACTAATACACATTAAAACGTAGTAACATTAAGCTGTGGAAAAAATCGCGTTGTCATCCCGTCAACGTCGAGGCGTGACGAATCGCGATGTAGACGTCAATTCCTTAACATTCTCGAAAAAACCAACAAGATTTTTAAAAAAAGAACAATCACAGAGTAAATAAGAAACGATCGATCGATGTCGTGACATCTCTGCTACTAGAAAAAAAAAGAATGATCATTTACATTTTTTACTGGCCGCTTGTCCTAATTCGTTTTTTCGAATTTCAAATTTAAAAGTTCTGTAACGAATTTTTATATTCATGAACGGTGTTAGTTTTGGAGATTTTTTGTTTGCACTTTCAGCTGTCGCAAAAATACCGGAACTAAAATGTTTGTCTATAACGGTTCGTTTGTTAAAAAGGTTATTCGAGTGATAAAACGTTAGAAAAAGTGCATCCAATTTTAAAAACTATGACAGAACAAAAACACGCCAATCTAATAACAATATACAGGTAAATTAGCTTGAAGAAATTTTTGCGTTTGTAGTAGTGTATGGTCAGCAAATAAAATAAAACAACATTTTATTTTTAGTTTTTATTTTATATATATATATATATTATATAAATATGGGATTTTAAATTAAACTATATGTGTTTCTCCTCTGAAAAAGATGAGACTTTAATTTAATATTTACACATTTAACATACGTATAACTTTTACAAAATGAACATGATTTTACAAAATGACAATGTTACTAAAATGAAAAATTTACTAACCTGAAAAAGAAACGACATTTAAAGTTTAATTCTTTAGTTTGAGAAGTCAAAGGCTTGCCTCGACCATGTTTTAACACTGGAGCCATTTTGAATTAACAATACAAAGTTACAACACTTACACACAAATTAAACACTTCAACAAATATTATAACAATAATAACAAATAATAACAACAATCAACAAATACAAAAGGAGATTGCCCAAGTGACTATGGCACTTGGTATCGCAATCAAACTTATTGTGTCAAGATGAAATATAGCTCAATTTAAAGCTTGATGTTAGTACTTTTAGAAACGATTAAAGTTTTTATATAAATAAGCCGCAGTTCGCGACAATAAAAATAAAACAATAGTTTTATTCAACACTTCAAAAAAATACTTTATCGAGTTTAAACTAACGATGAACGTTAAGTTTTACATTTATTACATAGGTAATATTTTAATTTACAAGACAAATGTGAAAAGTAAATCGTAATAAACATTACCTATTTCAAAATAAATTACGTCGAACATTGCGTCGAACCTTAGCGTCGAACACATTCATTCAAGATTCATTTCAAATAGAAACTATGACATATGACGCAGGACGCTTGCAAGAGAGATAGATATATGTGTCAAAACAAAAACTTTTACTTTTATTTCTATTTATTTGGTATAATTACGACTTAATAGTGATAAATATGATCATTATAAATACAAATAGGAATTAACAATATCACGAACACGTGACACAATTAGTATTTTACCGATTCCATACGTGGTCATACATGTTTCAAAACACAAACTTTTAATATTATTTCAATTTATCCGGTATAATCAAGACTTAATAGTGATACATATGATCATTATAAATACAAATAGGAATTAACAATATCACGAATACGTGGCACAACTCAAATTTTACCGATACCACCCGTGGTCATTCTCCTTTTTTTCCCGATACCACCCGTGGTCATTCTCCTTTATCAATTAAACTACGTACATAATAATTATAATTTTTGAATGAAATGTGTGCTTTATGTTCTAACGGTACCAAACAACTGCATTTGGCACCTGCGGACAGCGTAAACTGGTTTATTCTGGTTTTGTGCGTGTTTCCACTTTCCACTATCAAGTGACGATTTATTTATTTGTTTTGTTTCGTAATTATTATGGTCAAATATTAATTATGAAACAAATTATAATGGACACGATATTTTATTGTTTCACGGTAGTCGCCTTGTCGTTTGCTCAAGGACGTGAAATTGAATGATATATTTTTTTTATAAAGTCAAAACCATTTTCTTTCAAATTAAATGTTGTTTTTATTGAAAACAAAAGTGTTGCTAGGAATAAGTATAAAATTAAATAGTAATGTTAGGATATCGAAACATTTTTGTATAGGCCAGAACGATATAGTGGAAACGCGCTCTAAGATCTGAGTAATATACACACCACTACATATGCAAAAATTTCTCCAAGCTAATTTACCTGTACTACAGTTTATTCTAAACGCGGAGCGAAAAATATTTGACGCACGACGTTTAAAATTCCATACATTTATCTATATACATAGTTATGATGTTGTCCATCCTTTGTTCCGTGGGATAATACAAGGCTACACTGCTGACTTGATTTTTATGTGTGACTTAAGTTATGTGAAAAAGTTTCTGTTGCTAATTTTGATGGTGAAACTAGCAGTTCTCCACGGTTTTACCCGCATTACTCCGCTCCTATTGGTCTTAAGGACCTAACATTGAAATATAATGTTTCAAATCAGATCCTGAAATAAGTATGTTCAAGCAAACAAACAAACTCTTCAGCTTTATAATATTAGTATAGATATAAAATGCTTAAAAACTACACCCAAAAATGATCGTAGTACAAAAACTTACAGATACAACATTGCTTAATTTCTAAAATATCTTACTAATAACCAAAATAGGTACTCTTGCAATATTACAATTATTAAAGAACAATCATAATTTTTCGTTGTCATAAACCATAGTACACATGAAAGCATAAAACAGATTAATCCATTGTGTGAACGGGTCTTTAAATTATTTTATTCTAATGTGATCAATCATTTGTGTTCATTAGGAGAGAATATAAATGACTCCAATCAGCGCTGTAAGCACTTTAAGTGTCGGCGCATAATTTCGAAATAATTGGCTTTTTAAAGTATTACGGTTTATAAGACACCTATTAAAAAACAGGATATCGGTATTTTTCTTGCGTTCGGATTGATCTATCAATTTTGAAGCGGTTTTATGAACGCTTTGATAGTCTGAACAGATTAACTTCTTTTTGGTGTAGTTTTCGACACATCTCAAGAATTGTTTCACTTCTTTACTTATATAGAATTTTATATTGATGTAATTCCCTAAACCTACCTACCGTTTATCTAATTTACGAAATTTCTGTTTCATTATTATTGTTAGGTACGTCAAAATATTCATAGAGCTTTTTGGTTTTAAACCTTGTTCCTCTTTTAGGACATAAAACATTCTTGTTTTTATAACAGATCAATATGAGATTTGTAGCTTCTCTATACTGTCAATACCGGTATTATCCTTACTGATACATAGTCAATCGTTAGCTGCTCATTTAAACTTAATTAACTGTACACTTTAGTTCAACATAAATCGAGCCGTAACCAAGCTTGCACTCAGGTAAGTACACAATACGAATTGAGATGTAACTTTCCATCTCAAGAGCCATTAAGTCGTTTTGTTTTACTCGCCTCCTTTATTTGTGTTTTTTGTTCCAACAGTTCGAAGAAGTAAGTTATTTTTAATGTTTATATTACCGCTTATTTTGCGTTGGAGATCATGTCCTGTAATTATTGTTGAAGTATTGGCTCGAGGAAATTACGGGTTTTAATTTGTTTTTCAAGTACGTTTTGTTGGTTCATTATATTGACTTGTTATTATTGTGATGTGGGTGTTAGGCTCGTGGCTAGTTGCATGTAATGTATATAAAAAGGTACTCTGTGATGTAATGGCAGATAAACTTCAGTTTAAATAATAAAGGAATGGTCATTGGTTATTACGTAATCATCACTGTATAGCTGTTAAATTTTGTGTTTACTGTTCTTAAAAGTTGTTTGTGGTCATCAAGGGTCATTAACATTAAGTGAAGAATCTGTCTGCCTGTATCCTATCTGACGTTGTCATTCTGAGTCTTTTTTACGGTCTCTTCTGTGTTAAAACTGAATTTGGTCACTTCTGTGTAACGATCAAACTAATAATAGGAGTCCCGTTGAATAAGTGCTTGAGTTTAATTCAGTTTTGTTTCCTTTTAATTAGCGTATGTATATTCGTAATTGCGCTGCTTTGTCTCCTAACATTCCTAGAACATTAACAGAAATCGTTTTTATTTCTCAATGTTCTAAAATAACACAATGGAAAGGTAAACTTCCACTTATCTTTTAGTCAATGGAGATTAATTAAAGGTGATTGTTCATATTTGCATATCATGTCCATTAGGTAAGATATGAATGCCTGCAATCAAGATAGTGTTGGGATTACCCAATACTCGGTATTGCTGATTTTCAAGCTTGTAATTGTATCTTACACAACTTGGAGATAGAGATAGTTATTGTTTTTTAGTATAGAAACTTTAGATAACTATTCTTTGGCTTTGTAGACATTTGCATCGTATATGTAGAATGATATACCCATGTCCCATATACTTACTTCCCTACGTACATATTATTATACTAGCTTTCCACCTGCGGCTTCGCCCGCGTTTTCAAAGAAAAACCCGCATAGTTCCCGTTCCCGTGGGATTTCCTGGATAAAACCTAGCCTATGTTGCTCAGTGAAGCTTTCTAATTGTGAAAGAATTTTTGAAATCGGTCCAGTAGTTTATGCGTGAAAACCATACATACATACATACATAATTACAAACCTTTCCTCTTTATAATATTAGTATATTATTACCGCGAAGCGCGTCGAACGCGGCAACTGATACACAAAAATAATCCTTATGGCATGATTCTGTATTCACGCGCGATGACTTATAGCGTATTTCATGTATAACTTTGGTGTTTATACACCGATTTACATGATTCTTTTTTTATTGAATAGGTAATAAATTTAAGAACATTTGTGTCGTACATGATTTCTATGTAGCTTTAACCATTAAGGCTGCACACGCGACGGAAGCTTAAAAAATGGAGTAACTTCTCCCGTTTTCCCAATATTTCCCTTCACTGCTCTGCTCATATTGATCGTAGCGTAATAAAAAGTATACTATAACCTGCCCAGGAGTATGAAGAATAATTGTGCTAAATTTCGTTAAAATCCGTCGTGTAGTTTTTATTTCTATAACGAATATACAGACAGACAGACAGACAGACAGACAGACAGACAGACAGACAGACAAAAATTTTACTGATTGCATTTTTGGCATCAGTAGCGATCCCTTATCACCCCTTCATAGTTTTTTTTTAAATATATTTCATGTACAGAATTGGCCTCTCTACAGATTTATTATAAGTATAGATTATTATGATGCGAAAGTGTATTTTGTTTGTCATTCTTTAACGTTGCAATGAAGGGATTTATGCTTTATGTGTATGGAGCTTTCGGAGCAATAGGCTTTTCACCACGGTGAAACATTTCATTCCTATGGTGGATTTCATATTGTGATTATGCAGGCGACGCCACGAGCGGAAAACTAGTGTTTCTATACAATTCTGAAAAATTCGCACAACATACAAGGTTGAAAGAAATTCTAACGTTAGTTCAAAAAAACAATACATTGAATCAACACTACGAACAGTCATATTATAAAACAATTCAATGAAATTTAATTCAATAAACGCTAACGTTCACCAAAATTCGATGCCGCAGAATAAACACTTGGCAAATGCAAATCAATTTTATAAAGCCACAAACAATGGCTGAAAACCGCGACACAAGTGCTCTGCTAATATTACTTCTAGTTTTGAGATGGGATAAATTATTTATAAACCGCGATAGAAACTTGAAATGATTCAACATATTTTTTATTCTTTAATGAGGCAAGGATCGAAATTAGATGAATTATTTCGGAAACTTGAAGATAATGATTTAATTTTTAGTATTTTAAAAGCGGCATGTTTTATCTGCTTGGCAGTGTTTTAAGAACAATTGAAATACCATTTTAGATTAGGATTCTTATCCAGACAAAAGACTAGTGATGGCAGTAGGGTTGCCAACACTTCATCATCAAAATATAGTATTTTCCAAAATAAGGTGTAAAAAATATAGTACATTTAAAAAATATATAGTATTTTATGGGAAAAACAAAAAAAATAGACAAATATATATTTATTTTATAAAAACTATATTTTTTTGCACTTCTTGCACTGTGTAACAGCTTTTTGTTTAAAATAAAAGTGTTAAGCTTTGTCACATTCATTTTTTAAATTAATATAAATCAAAAGCTCATTTTTTAACCGACTTCAAAAAAAACGAGGAGGTTATCAATTCGGCCGGTATATTTTTTTTTTTTTTGTATGTATGTACACCGATTTCTCCTAGGTTTCTAAACCGATTTACGTGATTCTTTTTTTGTTCGATGCGGGATGGTGTCGAATTGGTCCCATAAAAATTTTATTCGGATAGGCCCAGTAGTTTTTATTTTATGAGCATTTTTGTCTGTACTCGATGACTTAATTGAAATGTAGCAAGTAACATTGATTCACTTCCCGGTAACCGATTGAGCTGAAATTTTGTATACGTATGTAAATTGGATAGCGATGAAACATTATCATGACATAGAGCTGATTTGATGATGGAAGCGGAAGGTGGCCATAGGAACTTAGTAATATATTGACTCAACTTTATCGAGATTGGGCTCGTTTGATTCGTGTTGAAAAATACACTAAAAAGTATTAAATAAAAATAACTGCGTTAAAAACAACCGACTTAATACTTAGTGTTTGGCACCAACTTCAAACCTATTAAATAAATAGCACATCTAAATAATATGTAGTAATTAATGATATCAAATCTTTTTTATTTTGTACTTTTTCGTTTTTGAAGTCGGTTGTTTTTAACGCAGTTATTTTTATTATTAATGATACACTACTTCTGTTTCTTTCTTCTCGCCACTGGTATATGCGCAATAGGTTATATGACTAAGCCATCTTAACAATTAAAAGGCACGTTTTTTTTTAATGAAGGATTTGTTTGTAACATTTGTCGGTGTTGAAAATATAGTATTTTTGCGTACTATATATGTTTTCAACAGTATATAGTACGCAGACCCGAAATATAGTACAATACTATATATTATAGTACGGTTGGCAACCCTAGATGGCAGTAGACGACCTATAATATACCGTAATTGTCATATTTCCATACTGGAAATTACACATTTTGGTTATGATACGGGGGCAGGTCGATGTAGTACATATTAAAAATTAGAGAACTTAATATTTCTACAAAAAATTGTAATGCAGACTTTCTTTTTTCTTGTTCAATCACGTGACAACACCTTTTCGTCAGATTGAGTTACATCTCAATAGTGAATGATTTGACAAAACGTCTGTATTCCGCCTGCCTCGTTTCATAAATTTAAAAACGTTTTGGAGAAAAGGGCCAAGGTCATTCTTCAGACGTGACCTACGGGCTACAAACGTTGACTTGTGTCATAACTGAGATGTTTTAATTTATTCGTAGTTTGAATATGAATAGGTGTATTCATTGTTTTAGGAACGTTTGAGCTTTAAATAAATATATTGTATCTACTATCTTGAACCGCCCATATTATAATAGTAAGCTCCTATGACACATAATACATTAACTTTTAAATTATAAGATAAACTCAAACTCAAACTCAAACATTTATTTATTCAATTAGACTTC
>CAJQZM010013590.1:0-13073 GCA_907164665.1 Colias nastes
ACCTAGATGAAATTTATTTTGAACGAACGTCATTAAAAATTATTCAAGAAATATTATTATTTAATTAGAATGAATCCAAATGAAATAATAAAAGTTCTACATAATATTAACAAAGGTTGCAGAATCGCCAGACGCTAAGCCGTTTTGTAGGTTACGACAAATCGATATCAGTGTTATTCGATATTAATTTACTGAAAACTGATCGGGCTTCCCACGCCACTGTTGCTAGCGACGAATGATACACGAATAATTATATGCAATAACTAGCTGTGCTCCGCGGTTTCACCCGCATTGCTCCGCTCCTGTTGGTCTTAGCGTGATGATATATGGCCTTCCTCGATAAATGGGCTATCTAACACCGAAAGAATTTTTCAAATCGGACCAGTAGCTCCTGAGATTAGCGCGTTCAAACAAACAAACAAACTCTTCAGCTTTATAATATTAGTATAGATTTGTTACGCAAGAACAGTTGAAAATGTCATCTAATTAAAAGCCACAAATATTGTCATCTAAAAAGGGTAAAGCCGGCTACTCACGTAGGCCGCAGGGACAATCTCGGTTGCACGGCGGTCGGAGCAATTTCTCTAAATTGCCCCCGCTTGCCTATACACATCACAATAATTAAGGAGCCAATAGTTAAGGGTGCAATTCCTATATTGCCTCTGTTGCAGGTATGTGAGTAGCCCGCATAATGTACGTCACGGATCTGTCGAAAACCAGTAGGTAGATTTTGAGGAGACTTTTATCTGAAGATAACTAATGCTATTAGGTAAGTAGTACTATGTGTTACTTATTTATAGAGGAGAAAGATGACGGCAAGTCGTGTTTGCGAATTCGGCTAAAACTGCAAAATGTTTATTTCATTTATTATATAGAAAATAATTCAGTATAAATTAAAAGCAGGAATAATTTGTATCAATTTTTGTTATCAATCAAAACGATTAATATTTTTACTTATAAATTGAAATAAAACAATTAAAAATAATGAATACCCAGGCGGACAGATTTCAATATAAAGTCAATTAAACAAAATGGAATCGCAGAACCTTTTAAACGTTTAACAATCAATTAAGTAAACTCATTTTTCAGCATCATTTATCGAGATGAAAATTTATGAAAAAAGAAAAAATTATGAAAATAAAAATATTTAGCTGACCTGACAAAAGTCGTTATGACAAGACATCCTAGGGGACTACACTACCTAATGGGGACATACACATTTAGGGGTGTAAAGTGGATTCTTAGAGCTATACGTGCTAAAAATATGAAATTGGTTAAGCCGTTTTGAATGAGTTGACATACAAATATTTTGAAACGAGAATTATAGATTTAATATTAGATTACTTTACCGCTTTCTCTGGCTTTGGATAGGTCAATACCTGAAATATTGCCATTTGCCAATATTACTCCGTAAGATGTAGCTTTATACAGACGAAAAATAACTTCTAAAATCGGTCAAGTAGTTTCGTAGTTAAATAGTACTAGAGTAACATACATACATATCCTTCCTCTTCATAATATAAGTTTAGATTATATGTATGTATGTAGATAAATTGACTTAGAACTTAATATTTATTTAGCTCCCTGCAAATGGTCTCCTGCAATACTAAGCCAGGACTCCATGCACCCTCGGGGACACGTAATGAAGAATTTAATTGAAATTCCTCTGCAAGTAGGAATCAGTTAGTTTGTTTATGTGTTCCCTTGGGATATGTGTGATTGTAACTTTGCTATTAAGATATATTAGTAGTATATTATTATATTTTATTATGTAAGCATTTCGTTATATTGCATTTATAATATTATCTATATCTAGTAGTTGTCACTTGTCCCACGGTTCTATCCCGTATTCCTCCGCTCCTATTGGTCGTAGCGAGATGGTATCAGGTATGTAGCCTGTAACCTTCCTCGATAAATGGGCTATCTAACACTGAAATAATTTTTCAAATCAGACCAATAGTTCCTGATATTAGCGGGTTTAAGCAAACAAACTCTGATCATGATTAGTATGTGAAATCTAGTATTAGTTAGTGTATTTAACAAAAATCAATTTGAATTAATTTAATATTAACTTAATAAAAACATCTAACATCGAGAGAGCGTCATGGCTGGCTCAGTACGAGTCAACCATTAAATATAACATTGGCTAGTTGCCAAGTTTGAACCCTCAACGTGGTTTAACGAGTTCTTATAACATTATATCGCTGAGTCAGTAAATGATTGCTTGTAGACGTGGAATATTGACCTGTTTCCTGAATTTATAATGTTTTACAATATTATGTAAGTTTAAAATCTTGCAAGTTTCTTATTCCTGCTATAACATAATAATACCGTACGCAGCCACGCTTTACTGCAGTCATTATTACTAGAATGAGGTACTTTATTTTTGAGATTTACAAAATTCAACTTAACTTGTACGTGCATAATATTTAACTGTATTTTGAAGATTTATATGTAGTTATGTAATGTTTCTTATTCAAACTTATAATATTACCTGTCAAAACCACTTTTAACTGTAAAATCATCCAAAAAAGTTTATGACCCGGGACCACCTAACCTTACTTACCACTTAAATAAATGTCACATAAACGTTTTAAAAATGAGGTTCTAATGATCAAATCCACACAGAGACATAAGCCTTATTTCACTAGTAAAACCGTTACAAACTTTGTTATTACAGCGTATAAAGTGATTATCTGAGTTCGTTACCTGAACATTTAGTTTAAATGTCACCCTGAAGTCCTATTTTGTTACCCTCAGTTTAAAATAATATGACCTGACCATATACAACATAGGACATTCGTTTTTTGCGAGTTTTTTAGTTTTAAGTATAGACCACAGATTATATATATATAAAAAAAATTCTCAATTTCATACGCACAATTTTTAAAACACAGAAATTGATGGGACCTCCTCGTAAGTTTAAACTACATAATATATACCTACATATACACTGCTGTGCCCCGTGGTTTTACCCGCATTGCTATGCTCTTTTTAGTCTTAGAAATTTTTAAATGGGACCAGTAGTTCCTGAGATTAGCGCGTTCAAACAAACAAACTCTTCAGCTTTATAATATAAGTATAGAAGATACAAGTAATTAAACTGATAATGGATCCAAAAGGATGTCTGTTTGATTCCCATTTCAGGATGTATTCAGTATGATGAAAATCCTGTCTTTTTCCTGTTTCCTGTTATTGTCTGGACCGTAGTGTAACTTTTAAGAAAATAAATTTCCGATGAAAAGATATATAGTTATGGGTGAAAAAAATCTTCAAAAAGAATACATATTTATTTAATAATCGTCCAGTTTTAGATCATCTAAGATCGAAGTAACAAGAGGGTTGCCGCCAAAACGGGATACCTGCAAGAAAATTTAATATTATGAGTATAATAAATAGTTAATTAAATGTATCTATTGTTGTTTATGACACAGAACTATATTATAGTTCTGTGGTTTATGACACATTTTTAATCATTTGGTTTTTTAATAGATTATACAATAGCTTAAGTCTTTATAATGTGTAGTTACCTACTACAATTTATTTTTAAAAAATATACCCGCCATATTGAGAACCTCCTCCTTTTTTTGAAGTAGGTTAAAAAATTAACACATCGTGAGTAAATGAATGCATTTAACAAAACAAGAACTTTTGTTTTATTTATTTTAAATAATTATCGATTTAATGAATACCTACATCTTATTTATTCTAACTACATACTTCAATAGTATTATTATATTCATATCATTTCTTACCTCACTCCTTAAGTATTTGTCCAAGTCCTGTAACGTCTCTTTGGTATATTGCAAACTACCCGCTTTTTCCAATAAAGAAACACAATATCGCTTCGTATTGATATCTGTTGTACGTTGTTTTAGTATATCTTTAGAAATTATTAAGAAAATTTTAAACATGAATTTTGTTTAAAACATAATTTTCTTTGTGTAATAAATCTGAACTTAAGTAAGTATATAATATTATCATGAAAATACTAGCATAGGTGGGGATGAAAAATGCTAACCCTTTTTTATAATTGCAATGTATCGTTAAATAGGTTTTTATAATATAAAGTATGTATGTATGTTTGTTAAAAATTCAAATTTTTTATAGTTCTTTATAGAGAAAATGTCTAAATGTTTTTGCTTTTTGTTTCTCGAAAAGGATACTTAAAATGGTTGCTCCATGTGGGCCTTTAGATGCATGGATTATGGGCAAAGTGAATTTTCCTTCCGTTAAATCCATGCAATAGTCGTTTAAATTCTGGAAAAAAATCATTTCTATTAATGGATTTTTAAAGTAAAAACAAAATAATAGTTAATATAAAATTAAATTAAACAATAATACCTGATCAGCCGGCCTTTCTTCTTGCGCCTGCAAAAATATAGAACACTTTGATAAACCATACAAATTTTATGTGAATTTAAACTAGAGTGCAATCACACTACATAGCTTATGTATTTATTATACCTAAATTAACTTCTTTACTGAACAAAAAACTATATATTTTAATACATCTGTATGTGTGTTTAAAATTTTTATAATAAGGTAGAATGAATATTCAGAAAATTTATGATGATATTAAATAAAAACCACATACCTCAGGTTGAGCTAAATTGCAGTAGTCATCTCTCAATTGAAAATACATTCCAAGTGTTTTAGCAAAACCGGAATAATCAGTTTTGTTTTCGCTAAAAATCTGCATCAGCTGAACCGCTAAACTGAACATGCATCCGGTCTCTATGAAAATAAAATCTCATGAAAAAAAACCTATTATCTCCATTTATCTGTTAAACGCTTGTTGAACGCCAATCTTATGAAAAACGTGTGTTGTTGAAATACCAATCTTTATGATTTTTCAACTTAAATTTTGCACAACACTTTTGAAATATATCTTTCGCCATATCGATAAATTGTTTTATTTATGAATCGAAAGTAATATAAAAAAATATAACTAACAATATTCCCGCGACTATTTACAATAATCTATACTAATATTATAAAACTAAAGAGTTTGTTTGTTTGAACGCGATAATCTCAGGAACTACTGGTCCGATTTGAAAAATTATTTCGGTGTTCGATAGCACTCTGATCGAGGAAGGCTATGACTATAGCTATAGACTATATATCATCACGCTAAGACCAACACGAGTGGAGCAACGCGGGTGAAACCGCGGAGCACAGCTAGTTAGAATATAACAGTATATTATCACATAAAAACTATTTCATTAAACACGACAATTTTACCCACTTTGTTCCAACATAGTCTTGTACTCCTCTTCAGAGGGACAAATGAAACTGTCCCTCCAATATATCTCCTTGCCCTGACCTCGTAATAGTTCTAACGAATGCTCTGAAAATATCCGCTGTGCCTGAAATGATAGAGTTTACACCTTTAGAAAGACTTGATTTGTTGTTGAACAATTTTATTTTTCATGTATTTAAAATAATTGGACTATTTTGACAAATTATTGAGAAAACATTGACATATAATCAAAAATGTCTTAAAAAAACTAAATATAGTAGTTATAATATTAAATCGTAAAATAACATAAGATGGTTTTCAGGATTTTTAAGATTTCTTTACTTTGGCGAAATATTGTAGATAATTACACAATTAGTTAATTATCTAAAGAGTAATTAAAGTCCAAATAAGAGCTAACAATATCTTATTTGTTCTTAGAAAAAGACTTTTCATGATAATTAGATCCCTCTCTGTCGGGAATTCTTACGCATTTTTTTTTATCCTTAATTACTATGGAATTAGATTTATCTTTTATAATTTAAATAATTCTGTATAATAAGTGATAATAATTGAAAACCCTAATGAATAAAATAAATCTCACTAATGTAAATATTAGAAAATACTTTAACATAATATTATAAATATTGACAATTTTTACAAAAATGGTTGTAGCTACCCAACAAAGTAGGTACTATAATATAACATCCTAGCAATTTCAACCGATTGATATATTATCAAAAACAAAATATGAATTCAATATCCACAAAACTACACATAAAACCGAAATAATAATACTTATGTAGTAGAAGAATGTGAACAGAGACGTGCCAAAGAAAATATATAGTACCTACATACATGCATACACTCGAAAAAAACAACCTTCCTTCTTTCGCAGTCGGATAAATATACAAAAAACGACTCACCTTTTCACCCAACTTGCAGCACTTGACCATCAACAAGGTAAATACATGGATGGAAGAATTGATGGCCCAGGGGACGCCATACACGCAGTGCGCCGCGGGGATGCCTCTGCGTATCGTTGTGTTGTCTTGGACGTCGTCTAAACTGAATATTAATACAAATTATACTGAATTAATAATTGCTTCTGCATATTACAGTATCTAATATGTGATATTACACTAGCTTTGCCACGGAAAATCAGTTTTTTCTATACCTTGCGTTAGGGTTTAGCTATTATTATGTATTCAGTGCTTGCGTGTTCTTCTGGCACATAAGCTACATCACTGCCAAATTGAATTTTTATACATATTATTATACTGGCTTTGACTCGCAAAAAAATATTTCTATAGTTATGTGTTATACATGCTGTTCATATACTGCTACATAAGTTTCACCACTGCAAAATATCATCAACATCCGCTCATTTGTTTTTGAGTAAAAGAATTACAAACATATTATCTAGTCTTCAAACTTCTGAAGTATCTCTACTTTTTCACGTGACAACAATTCGATTTCGATGGAGCTTGCTGCACGCACAGGAAAACATGACTCATGCGGCGTTACCTCGCTCTGAGCACACGTGTCAGAAGTGAAACTTCTTTGGTAAGATAACGGCAGACGCTATTGCCATGACGCGACCCTGAAATATTACTCTCAACGCGCCTAAAGTAGTTTCACTACAATAATTATATATTTGATTTAGGTACTTTAATACCTTCTGGTTTATCTTATGAAATAGCAAAGATAAAGATTATAATATCCAGCTGTATTTCAGTTACACTTTAGACTCACGTACCTAATTGGAACGAATATATTATCATAATCCGGCAATAATTCAAAACTCCCGAGTGTCTAGTGAGAAATCACCTATTAGGTATGTACCATATTTTACTTACATAAGAACTGTATCTTACATCCTACTTATCCTACTAATAATATTATAAATGTGAAAGTTTGTGAGAAGGTGTGTGTGTGTGTGTGTTTGTTACTCTTTCACGCAAATACTACTGAACCGATTACAATGACATTTAGCAGACATATAGAGGGTACCTTGGATTAACACATAGGATAGGTTTTATCCCGGAAATCCCACGAGAACGGGAACTATGCGGGTTTTTCTTTGAAAACGCGGGCGAAGCCGCGGGTGGAAAGCTAGTATTATAAAAATACGAAAGTTTGTAATGATTGATGGATCTATATTATAATTATTATATTTGTTACTCTTTCCCGAAAAAACTACCTGGATGGATTTGGACGAAACTTTATAGTTATATATGTTAAACATCAGAATAACACATGAGCTATAGAAGTACTTGCACGCGGGTTCGTCTATGGGTAATTTATATAAATTGAACGACAGTCAGGCTGAAATACAGAGAGATCTATCTGTTTTCTAAACATCGAATGTTTTGCTTATTACTCTCTATTATAAAACCATATTATGTACACATTATTATAGTATTACGAAAAGTAGTTGCATAAAAATTCTTTCTCTGTCTATTCAACTTAATCCTCCGGGAAATTTCATAATTTCAAAACTGACAACAAAAAAATAAACTCACATGAGACTACAATCGCTGTACATCTTAATAATTTCAACAGCTTCCCTCATTTTGTCATCTGGCACTTTTAGCCAATGATTAAACGCCTCCGCGATCCTACTACGGAAACCTTTGCTAGAATTCTGAATAACATGAGTGTATGGGAGAAGGAGCTCCTAAAAGATAGAAAAATATGATTTAATAATAATATAAGCCTTGATGGAGATGAGAACTAAGTAAGTGAAACATATCAGTGGCATTTGGCGTCTACGAAACGAGAAAGTAATTCAATGAGGATCAAAGATTAAAACTAAATAAGTAAGGCTTGGAAACAAATTCGTCGCAACTTGTTAGATAGCCCATTTATCGAGGAAGGCTATAGGCTATATACTTATCATCACGCTAAGACCAATAGGAGCGGAGCAATGCGGGTAGAACCGCAGAGCAAGCTAGTGTATTATATTTTCATTATCACTTGCTTAGAATATAACTAAATCCAGGGCCTAAAATAATACCTAATAATAATGTTTATTGTTTGTATTAACATAGATACCTCTTCAAGATGTGGTTTCGCAGACGAAGACATTTTTAAACACACACAGTTTCTAATATTATTATTTTAAATAAACCACTATGTTTCCCGTTCAAATAACTACTGTATAACCTTTCTCTATAAATTATGAGTTCTTTATTCGACCATGAGTTATCAATTGCTTCATCAACTATATTATGACGTTTTTCTTTTTCTTTTATTATACTATTATACCTACTAGCTTTCCGCCCGCGGCTTCGTCCGCGTAGTGAAGAAATGGCTCCTGTTCCTGTGGAAATTCCGGGATAAAAATCCTTTCTCGAGTTTCAAAGTATGTATCTGTACCAAATTTCATCTAAATCGGTGGTTGAGGCGTGCAGAAGACACACAGACAGATTTAGTTTCGCATTTACAATATTACCTAGTTAGGATTAATTTATTTTAATGGAATTCAAACTTGCATTTAGATGACACATTAAATGGATTTCCATAGCATATTATAAATAAATGGTTCATTGTTTTCTTTACAAATCATAAACAGTTTTTATCGAAGGTTTAAAGTCAAATATAACATGTTATTGATTCATAACTGACGTTAAAACTAAAACGCAAAAATATTTCAAAATCGTAGGTAGGTATTTAATGATAAAAATTTTTGAAAAATACCTAGATACTTCAATTGTATTTTATCTACTTACAAGTATGTACTTACGCTTTTAATAACATAACGGAAAATAGTTCACGTAGTTTTTCCGACAAGTTCATAAAATTAGTACCACTGGATGTAGGGTAGCGTGGCCGAGCGGTCTAAGGCGCTGGTTTAAGGCACCAGTCTCTTCGGAGGCGTGGGTTCGAATCCCACCGCTGCCATTCATTTTTTCTCAATTTTGTAAATACTTTAAGAAAAAAACTACCTATTTGCTGAGAGATTTTGTTCGTACAAATTCTTGCGACTATAATGCAATATCTCGGCAATATCTCCGGGCTACTCAGCAATATTGCAGCAATTGTTGCACTGTGTTGTGAGATATAATCGGCAACTTGGCAGCTATACTATTGCAGCAAGAAATTGTCTAAAAACTAGCCCGTTTACGAGCACCTTTAGGTAATCTACAGCAAATTATTATGTCTCACAGGGCTACAACAAACTACGTCGTAAAAATGTCAAGTCTTTTTTCTATATTCCCGGATTTCCAATGTTGGTTTTGTAATCTGCATTTTAAAAGAAAAAGCCCGCATTATAAGCTCTGTATCGGATTGAGAGATAATATAAAAATACGCAGTGAATACAAATCTCTTGAAACACGAGTATATTTTATATCAAAACATTATAATCTTCCTTATGACGCGAATGATACGTGGTGTGCTATTTTTAATTTTTAATACGCGTTTTTTTTATTTTAATTAATAATCTAATCACGATTAACATCTGTATCGTTGACAATGAAAGGACGTTTAATCTGTACCACCTGTCGCAACTAACCAGTTTAATCAGCCGTCTAATTAATTTCCTAGCCTCTTTATTAAACTAAGGCACTGCATGACATAGATCTGACCAAGACCATCTTAGAGAATAAGGGTACCTACTCACTACTCGTATAGCAAGGCACCTGTATAGATTGGACCACCTATGTAGATGGTTTGAAGCAGCCATCATCTTTAATTTCCCCTGTATGTACTTTCAAGGATCTATCGCTATGAGCATTACCAGCTAACCTTTTATATCTCCTCCTGATTCCTTTATTACGATGAAAAAATGCTACGAATTGAGAAAATGTATTTGCGAGTTTTTTCTCTCTGTGGCTTCATTCAATAAAATATTAACCAAATAATTAAAAACTATAAATTTTATAACGGGATACGATTAGAATAGAAAAAATATATTAATTACGTAAATATGTAAACAAACGTTAAAATGAGAAAAAACTAAATTTGATACGAGATAAGCTTATCATAGACTTGCTACGAAACAACCTACGTCAAGCATCCACGTAAATAAAATATATCTTTCATTCAATCTATCAAAGGAAACATAAAAATACCGGCAATAGCAATTTCTTAGCACACAATCCCCCGGATAATAATCGGAGATGAAAATGCGTGAAATAACTATTTGGATGGATGTATTCTATTCAATTCGCTGTTATTGAATGGCCTGTCTGCGCATGCTCGTAGGTATACCACTGAATGTAGGTATATACCTACCTAATGTTTACAATTGCGAGAAACAATTAGTTTACGCAAATGGTAAAGACGAAACCTATTTAATTTCACGCTGTTCACAGGGACTCTAGAACTTAGAAGATCAACAAATCAATAATAAATACTTAGTAATGAAAATAATTGTTTTAATCTACGAAGAAACGACGATCACATGATAAAAATTTGCCTTGACTATGAAATGGTAGTTCGTCCCCGGAATCAACAAGTAGCATTGATATTGGATTGTAAAACTTTAATTGATAGAAATCAGAGTTATAAGTAGCAATTAAAATTAATGTAAGTACACAGCTAATATTCTTTTCTTGATAGATCGATGGATAGTTTGGCATAAGAAGAACGTTATAAAAGTGGTCTAATCGTTATAAGGTTCTAACTATGTTTATTAGCACCTGATTATTTTCTGAATCACTTAAAAGAAACGAATACAGATAAACCAGAAATTACATAGAAAGTAATGTGGAAAATTTCTCACAAAACAAAGTCATAAGTACGCTTCTAACTAAAACGTGATTTGAGCCAATAAATCTTGAGTTACACAGACTGAGTTTTCTTCAATACAGCTCATCGCAGAGTAAAGTAATATTATCCACAAAGCAAATGGATAACTTCCGAGAGCTGTAATTGTGAATCTGCTGTGACATACCTACGAAGTTTGGAAAATATTTCCTATTTCCACACATTGCGGCTTCAAATTGATAATACTGCAAATAACTAATAATATCTACAAATGCGAAAGTTTGTGAGGATGGATGTACTCTTTCACGCAAATATTACTGAACGGATTACAATAAAATTTAGCACACATATAGAGGGTAACTTGGATTAACACATAGGATAGGTTTTATTCCGGAAATCCCACGGGAACGGGAACTATGTGGGATTTCATTGAAAACGCGGGTGAAGCCGCGGGCAGAAAGCTAGTGGTTATATGTATAATAGCAGTGTTTTAAATAATATTCAGACTTTACATTAGTATATAAATAAATAAATATATAAAAAGTATGGTAGTTTAGATTTCAGTATCATTAATGATACTTTTATCAGTATTGTCATTACTATGAGCAATATCATCATCATCACCATTCTAATTAGCTGGAGCATTCATAACGCCAATACCATCACCATCAAAGTCATTAACCATTGCCAATTTTACTAGCCAATATCTAGTGATATGCTAGTGCATTAATGATGCTACTACCACCTGTGGCATTAGTATCTATAATTATTAACGTCCATACCATCACATATTTTGTCATTAATAGTATCTAGTACATCTTTCTCTGTAACATCTAACATTTTTATCATAATTTATTTAGGTAAAAATTGAACTTATATCACTAAAAAGTTCATGCATTTACTATTAAGTTATTCTATACTATTAGGTTTGAATAATAATCTTAAGATTCAGAGTGGCTCAAGATTTTACGATAACAACATTCAAAGCAAATTTTTATTGCGCTTTAGAAACTATTTTTCATACAAAATATACTAAAGCATATAAGTCATAGCAATTACTATCCCTGTGTGCCTAATCTCATAAGAGCTTCAATCAACATCTCTAGTCAATTTCAAGGGTTAATTTGCTAGACTAGGCTTAGAACTAGATATTTCAGAGCAAATATCACTGCTCTTTCATATAAATCAACACTATTCAGTGGATTGCTTCCATATTTAATGGCTAAAGATGTATAATTGGATCCGATTATAAATTCAAAATATTATCATAAATCGAATCAGGTACGTAAATAATAATTACAACGTAAACGTACTAATAAGATATGTAATAATAAGACCACATATCGATGCATTTTATGTTAAAACTAAACTAAACTAATATTTTATTATTTGGGTGGATTTCCCAAACCGCTTTTTTACGCGGCAAGGCTATCCTATTTTTTCAAGATATTGTTTTTATTTTTTGTTTTAATCGTAAAGCACAATGTTTATAATATGGCCCTATCATTATAGTTTAAAAATAATTATTATTTTCCAAGAAAATGAAATAAATATAGGCGATTTCCAATTTTGGTGGCTTGTCGCCGACCTACTTCACTCAATATCAAGATCGATTAACTAAAAACTAGACGTAGGATTCGATTTTAATTTTTATGTAGTCGTTTTATAATAGTTGACCATTCAAAATATATCAATTTAATTATATTAAGTACTGTAGTATAGTTTTACAGGCACAATTTAGGTCTGTCGCCGAGAATTTTCTAATTTTGGTGTCATTTACAAAACGATATTTCTACAAAACACCAGTGATTCCTAAAGCATACAAATTACGTTATGCACTTCATTTAGTCACGCGCTAACCGGCTTAGCAGGTGGTTGTGTGCTGTGTCGTACCAGTTTCCCGCCAAAAATGTAAGTAAACAGTTTCATTGCAACACCCCCGATTTTATGCAATTTTGGTGTACTTAAATAATCATACTTGTGACAGTAATATTTTATTGTTATTTTGAGTATTAGTAGAGTTTTGGTTTGTTTATTGTTTAGTAAATATGTTATTATTTTAGTACACGTAGTTTTTTTTTAAGAATTTTTTTCTTGCAATTTCCAATTTTGGTGGGAC
>CAJQZM010013591.1:0-13098 GCA_907164665.1 Colias nastes
AGGCGGGACACGTACAGCTGCGTCGTCGGTATGGCGGGCCGCAGCAGGTGGTTGTTACCGGTCGGGGCGGTACCGCACTTGTTGGAGGAGGGCTTCTTTTTCTTCTTCCTTTTCTCTACCTTTGTAAAGCCCTCCTCATCGAGTGGATGTCTATTCACGCTCGACAAGGGTGCCGCACGGCGCGGGGAGTCCCTGTGCTTAACGGGATCTCCATCTCGGGTGATTTCTTGCCGCTTTACGGGAGGCTTGGCGGCAGCGGCCGCGTAGCCAGCCGGTGTCGGGTTGGCTACACGAGGCGGGCTCTCCGGGGGAGGCGCGGGTCGGGCGGGGCGCGGCGTGACGCGGTCGACGGCCGGCGGCGTCGTCAAATTCGCTGACTCAAAAGTCTCACGTTGCGCTCCACGACGCGTGTTCACATTTGAAACCTCCGCTGACCTACATAATGAAATTGAATCGCGCAGGGCGACGACCTCATTACGCAGATAGTTGATGGTGGATTGGGAAGCTCCAAATTTAAACTCCATCTCCTTTAGGGCCGTCCTTAATGAAGTGATGTCCTTAAGAAGGCGGGTGACGTCGACGTGGTCGAATGTGACGGGAGGCAGCTTACGCAAATCCTTCGCCACGAAAGTCGGCACGTCGTCCGGATCGGTCTTCTTGAACACCTTGATGATGTCCCGTAGACTCCTCTCTCCCTTCTCGTCCCTCCTGCGAGACGGCATCCGGTCGGCCATATTCAATGCCAAAAAGAGTAGTGATTTGGCGTCACGTATCTCTCCTTCCGTAAAATTGCTCGTGCAAATTTGCTCTATGCTAACTTCATCCATGACATCCAGCTGATACTGCAGGAATGCCAGGACTTCATTAGGCACAAGCCTAGCGCTCATTGTTGCGAGCGATAACTTCGACAATAAAAAATATTAATTATTTTTTATGCATATTCTGCACTGCGCAATGCGTCCGCTTTTGAGCGCGCATTGCACTAGACTGATATTGCCAGCGGCCGCTCGCGACTGCTCGAACATTCTCGGGACTTCCCGCGACTTCTCACGCAGTCGCACGGCTCCGTTTATGGAATTCCCCGGAATTCCTTTACCACAATCTTGTTCGCATAAAATATTATCCAGCACATCTGTCAATGCCGTTACAGTACCTCTTCGCTTCCTGAAACCAGATTGAAGGTCGGGCAGTATGTTATTGGACTCAAGATAATCCATTAACTGTTTGTGAACAATCTTTTCAAGGATTTTGGAGCAACATGGCAAGATGCTGATAGGCCGTAAATCTTTAACAGATGCAGGATTACTTTTCTTTGGAAGTGGTCGCACCAATGCACTCTGCCACATCGATGACAATTAGAGTGATGAAGTCCGGAATTCTTCTACTTGCTACCGTTACCTGTAAGTACTGCTCATACAAGTAACATTACATTCTTGGTCAACATTTTCGGTATATTATATTTTTCTTATACTGCATATTCTTACAAAAAATAATATTCCTTTATGTAGGTCATTTTCTGTTTCTTTTTTATATTTAAATTTTTGTAATAGTAAGATTCAATAATTATTACTATTTTACAGTGTGTACGTGTAGCGTTATCCCCACAATCCCCGGGGACAATAGCCACTATGTGGAAGGAGAAAGCCGTTACATCTGGATGCCTGATGGTGATGGCGTTCCTCACCTCGTAGACCTTCAAGCTGAGTAAGAACCTGCTATGAGCAGAAATGCTGGAGCTCAGAATGCATACTGGCTATTCACTAGGTATAACTTAAACTCGCAGTTCAAAAATAAAGTATCAAACTTTCATCCTCAAATGTTTTCTGTTCCAAAAATTCATATTCTCTAGATTCTGAGACTCGAGCATTTGTTTACAAAACTATTTTAATATACCTTCGATCTTATAAAAGTTTACTAACAAGTAACAATGAAAACGGAACTCTGTACCTACTTCATACAATTAAGTTGCGAAAACAGTTACTGGGCATTTGTTTCATTTTGCACCAATCACAATGTAATATAAAATTAAATCTCAAACTTTTTCTAGGAACAACCGCAACAACCATCAAGTCTTGGTACACAATAACGCAAATTCAGTGCGTAACTCTAATTACAATAGTAACAGACAAACCAAAGTTATCGTTCACGGATGGAACAGCAACGGAAATTCAGCAATCAATCCAATGATAACATCAGCATATCTCGATGTTGCCGACGTTAATGTTATCGTCGTTGATTGGAGAAATGCCGCAAGTGGGATTTACACCACCTCTGTACGTGATGTCCCAAGCGTAGGACAGCATCTTGGACAATTCTTACAATTTGTTATCAACACAGTCGGAGGAAACTGGAACAACTTCCATCTAATTGGCTTTAGTTTGGGAGCTCACATCGTTGGTAATGCTGGTCGTACTGTAGGAGGCCGTCCCATCCGTGTTACAGGTAAATTATTTAATAGATGATGAAGAAAATAATGTTACAGGTTATAGGACTTATTCTTCAAATATTATTAATAATCAATTTGTAGGTCTCGATCCTGCTGGTCCTCAATGGGGCGGTAATTCGCTCGCCCTCAACAATCGTGATGGTGTTTATGTGGAAACCATCCACACCGACGGTGGACTACTCGGAATCTTCGACCCAATCGCTGACGCGGACTTTTATCCCAATGGCGGCAGAAACACACAGCCTGGATGTTGGATCAGTACTTGCTCTCACAGTCGCGCCTATGAGCTGTTTGCGGCTAGTGTTAGATACAACCACTTCAACGGCAGACGATGCGCTGACCTCAATGAAGCAAGGAACAACAGATGCGCTGGCGACAATCTTCGCATGGGAAATCTTGAGCTGAACAAGCGCGGGTGAGTTTCTTCTTTCAGATATAAACGTAAAACATTATGAACTGCTTTTTTTATAATTAATAAAAAATATGTGTAATAAAATAGAATTCCCATCGTAATAAATGTTACTGATATAATCAAAAACATACAATCTCGTCTAAACAAATTCAATAATGCGATATCATATCCGATTCTATATACAAAAATATGTTATCCAATACTCCTACTCTATTAAATAAATATATATAAAACTGCAGATAGTATTATATTGTGTATAATATAAATAATTTTATTTCAGAGTGGGACTTTACGGTTTATCGACAGGCAACTCTTGGCCGTTCTAAGGAAACTATTATTCAACAGGGCAGTAGTATATAGGTACCTAATTTAAAACTTAAAGATCTATGAGTGTTTGTTATAATATATGTTAAATACATTTTTGAAGAAATCTTTGCATTCTTTTTTCATACCAATACCAATTTTCCATATATAATATGCGTAGAAGATCCTGTAATTATACATGATCAATATTATGACTAACATGTCTATAAATTCAATAAACAAAAAATATATAAAAGTTTTATCATTACCTTTATCAAATTATTAATCTATACTAATATTATAAAGCTTAAGAGTTTGTTTGTTTGAACGCGCTAATCTCGGGAACTACTGGTCCGATTTGAAAAATTCTGTTTTAGATAGCCCATTTATCGAGGAAGGCTATATATCATCTCGCTAAGATCAACAGGAGTGGAGCACTGCGGGTAAAACCGCGGAGCACAGCTAGTCTTATATAAAGGGTAATACCACAGAAATAAATATAGGTAAGTATAGAAACAATGATTCACGGCAACCCTTTCGAAACATACACAATTAAATAACCTTATTATAATTTGATCCTAGTATTCATTTTATAATAATGAAGCTATAACTGAAAGGAAACATTAAATTAGATATATAAAAATGGTACAAAAAGTGGAAATTTTAATAATTTGCTAAGTATACTTGACAGGCGTGGCATTAATCAAAACAAATCTTATCTCTTATATATAAAAATGAATCGCAAAATGTGTTGGTAAGCGCATAACTCGAGAACGGCTGAACCGATTTCGATAATTCTTTTTTTATTATATTCCTTGAAGTACGAGGATGGTTCTTATGTAGAGAAAACGTAAACATGTACCACGGGCGAAGCCGGGGCGGACCGCTAGTAGGAAATAAATATATCTACTAATTGATACGACTTGGCATAGCTTTGCTTCTAAAATAATTGCATAGTGGCTACTATTCATAACCTCACAACCCATTTGTCCTATAGAGTACCACTCTACTGTGAGGACTATTACTTCTGACTACTTCTTCTCGAAGGTAACATAAAAAGTCTTTAACTTGTATGAGAATAACATGTACTTCTTATTTTATTAATGAACTTTAGTACAACCGTAAAGCAAAAATTGGGTAGGCTATTAAAATGTTGGTACCTCGACACTATTTGGGTACATTTTCTTCAAGAGAGAAAATTATGCAATAGAAAATGTACAGAAAGACGATGTTAGTATCGAAATTATAATCATTGAAAACATTTCTACTTTAATAAACTCTTCCTTCAAAGAAGCTAAAAACCCAATGTTAGTTCTGAGACGAAAAGGTGCTTCTTCTTTTAATTTTCGTAAATTATTTTTGCAAACAAAGTCACGATATCATTGCATGTTTATTTTAATAACTTCCAACGCATGAATACCACGAAACAGGGAAACGAATATTACGCGTATTAATCATCAAAAAATTGAGATAATTTTAATCTTTTAATCCAACAGTAATTATTATGTATAAAATAAATTATTTTACTAATATCCTCGCTAAAACTATTAGAACAATGGAAGCTATCAGACTGCTGATATTGTGTTTGGCAGGTTAGTAAAACAATTTTTAACCGATTTACAACAAAAATGACTTCTCGATATGTTTTGTTTAGGTTATCTCTTAGACAAATAATGACCGAAACTTCTAAATTTTTTAAATAGGATACCTGAAAGGCGGTGAACAAGCGGTGGAGAAATTCACAAACAGTACACTATATTCTAAAGTTGTAGAGTTTGTTCGTTTGGTTTGAATTGAATAACTTTTAAAGTGATGGATAGTTTATGTGTCAAGAAGGCTCTACGCTATTAAGCCTAGAAATTTTTAAAGAAAGCAACAATAGAATTTACGTTGAAAGCTGGTCATTTTAACTTACCTAACAAAAAGTGTATCACTGAAATATACGTTGAATCAAACATTTGTTACAAATGAGTAAAAAAATATCTTTTAAGAGCAGGTGAATATGGATAGATCTGCTAGTTATTTTTAAGAAGATAATGTTCAATTTTTGACGTGATAACGTCTTTAAAATCGTTTTAGTCGGGTGACATGTTCAGAAACTTGTGTCACACCAAAACCTCACGAGCGCGATCGCAGGTATAACGAGAGAGAGACGGACCGATCTCCCGTCTCATCTCGAGCGCTGCCACTGGATTATGTTATCACGTAAACATCTCGATCGTAAACCTACTTTACAAACAACCAATTTTTTTCGTTAAGTAAACTATACTAATATTAAAAATCTCCGGCATGTGAATATTAATAATCTTTGAAAAGTATGTGATCATTTACACATTTTTTTACACATTTTTAGTATTAACTGCGAGTGCGGTTCCTATGCCATTACAAAATGATGGCAATCGATATGTTTGGTTTAGCGACGACGACGGAGAATCCCAGCTAGTGGATTTAGCAGCCCCCGTCGACAACAATTGGTTAAATACAAGAAATGGAGCAAATAATGCCTACTGGTTATATACAAGGTTTGTTTTCAGATTCAAAGAAACTTAAACAGTTATTTATTCAATTAGACTTCTTCTAGAAGCACTTTTGAATCGTCATAACATAGTTGTACCATTCACCAAATAAAATAATTAAATTACCTACCATTTTTTTTCTCCTTATACTCCTATTCTAATTAATTCATTTTTTGATGTTCCATTATTTATTAAAATATTATTCTTACAAATTGTTTTAATTTCCAGGAGAAATCCAAATAATCCTCAATCGATCGTAAATGGTAACGCCAATTCCGTCCGAAATTCCAACTACAACAGTAACGTGCCACTGAAAATAGTTGTTCACGGATGGACTGGAAGTTTAAATTCAGTCTTAAACGTACGAATCAAAGATGCATTTTTAGCTGTTAGTGACGTCAATGTCGTAGTCATTGATTGGCACGCGCTAGCAGCAGGGAACTATGTGACAGCCGTAGCCGGGGTACCAAGCGTGGGTCAACATCTGGGCAATTTTGTTAATTGGCTGCTGAACACGGGCGGTGGCAACTGGAACAATGTGCATTTCGTCGGCTTCAGTTTAGGTGCTCATATTGTTGGAATTGCTGGTAGACAAGTTGGCGGGAGAGCTAGGAGAGTGACAGGTTTGTAGAAAATAATTCTCAAGATAGAAGCTACTAAGGAAGAGAAGAAGTCATTTCACTTTAGGACATCTGTTCAATTTCAGGTCTGGATCCAGCAGGCCCTCTATGGTACACAAACTCGAACGCATTAAATCGTAACTCAGGACAATATGTCGAAGTTATGCATACAAATGTCGACGCAATGGGTATACGGAGTGCTATTGGAGATACAGATTTCTATCCTAATGGCGGAAGACAGCAACCTGGCTGCAATAACGACCAGTGTGCGCACAGCCGAGCATATGATTTATTTGCTTCTAGCATCCGTACCAACCATTTTCAAGGTCGATTATGCTCTAACCTAAATCAAGCCCTAAGCAACCAATGTAGTGGAAGCACCTTAAATATGGGAAATAGTATATTAAACAAAAATGGGTAAGTTATGTTACACAGATAATAGAATGAATTATATGTTTAAAATATGTTCTTAGTCAGACTGATCACTAAAATCTCATTGTTGTTACAGAAATGGAATCTATGGTCTCAGTACGGGAAGTAGTTGGCCATACTAAACCTAAATTATATTTTAAATAAAGTGATTATTAAGTATCTGTGGTATTTAATTGTACATTAACACTTTATTGTGCATGAAAACAAAAACAATATGATAACATTAAAAATATATTGCTTACTAGGTTTCCGCCCGCGGCTTCGCCCGCGCAGTCAAAGAAAAACCCGCATAGTTCCCGTTCCCGTGGGATTTCCGGGATTGCGTCATTTTCCCGGGATAAAAAGTAGCCTATGTCCTTTGTCGGGTATAAAAATATCTCCATACCAAATTTCATGAAAATTGGTTCAGTAGTTTAGGCGTGATTGAGTAACAGACAGACAGACAGAGTTACTTTCGCATTTATAATATTATATATATATAGTATCGATTTTATAAAGTTCGAATCAATTAAAGTAATAGTAAGGATAAGTGCATTTGATAAAATCAAAATTAATTATTTCCTATTTATTATAATATATACCATGTATTTAAGATAAGAAACAGTAATGCAAATCGTTTATTTTAATAAAACTTAGATTAGTGAAATTTCTCAGTTTCGTCATTAATGACCTTGGATAAAACATATTTTTATATGACAAATAATATTAATCTTGATGAATCTGATTTTTCGATTAAATTTACTTATATAATTGAGTACAAATAATTACATATATCAAAATAAGATAATCGAGGTTAAAACCAGTACAATAGAAATTGTTTATTGTAATAAAATGCAGATTTGTGAAATTTAATGATCTTTGATAAATATGTTTTGACATAACAAATTAATAGTGAATTATAATAATATACTTATCTTGATCATTCTGTTTAATACGAGATTATTAACTGACGTATTATGTTATCAAAATTAAGTAGAAAATTCCAAAAGTTTAGTACCTACATTTATCCCCATGCTTGTAAAGGAGTAGTCTACACACATCCTACTAATATTATAAATGCGAAAGTTTGTGAGGATTGTTTTATCCCGGAAATCCCACGGGAACGGGAACTATGCGGGTTTTCCTTTGAAAACGGGGGCGAAGCCGCGGGCGGGAATCTAGTACTACATACTCCAAAAATATAGTACCTAGTTAGGATGGTATTCTACACGAGAAATTAAAAGATAGATTACTTACCTTGTTTTGATTTCGTATTTTCAATATACAGACATTGTTCTTTAAGGTTTTATATAAATAGATAATCACATGTTAATTATTTAAGATAATAATAGTTTACAACTATAATACAATTAATAGATTAATTGATAAGCCTTTGAGTTATAAATAACAAATAATTAATAATAGTTTGTTCGTGACCGTTTAACCACATTGAGATCGAAAGTTAATTTTTCTGGTCAGTAATATAATATTTTGAGAGTTATAGCAAATTTAAGTGATCATGACGCTGCTTCTAATAACATTAGGAATAATATCAGGTAACCATTTTGTAGTATTTAATTGATTTTATAAATAATATTTAGTTTTATAGCATTCAACTGCTTTATAAATGAGAAATTTTTAAAGAATCGAAAAAATAGATCACATGTGACGTGGGTTGAATCCCGCCTCGTGGTCGAATTTTTACTATTCTTTAAAATTTTTCATTTATAAATGTTTCTTTGAATAGTAATGCTTCACTAAATAATTTTATATTTCTTTAAACTTTTTGACAAACAGTAAGCTTCGGTGTGATTATCAAACATCCAATGGAACATTATCAAGAAGGGGATAGATATTTTTATTTTCCGGGAGACGGTGATAATAGTCTACATTTAGTGGATACTCTAGAACCAGTTGATTATGTGTTTTTGGACGAGTTTCGGCGAAGTTCCGCCAATTATCCTTATTGGCTATTTACGAGGTAAGTTCCTTTACATTAATTATTATATTCTCAACTATAAAAGATAAATTATAATTGTAACAGTTTTGCTCAATTCCCATTCTTTGACATAAACTATTCATGACAACATTATCTAAACTATAGTCCTTTTCACCTATGATGATTCCTGTGACACTTCATCGTGTTCCGAATTACGTATTTTATGTTTAAAACGCCAAAATAATTTTAGTGCATAATATTTTTATTTTATGGCGGCATTATTACCAAAAATATAAAAATGAAACATCTTAAGCTTATAAATCAAAAACAGTATTGTTTAGTTTAATATAATGGAAAATAAAATAAAATAACACAAAAATATAATACCTACGCAATTCGTGTACATGAAATGGATCGTTGAAAAATCATAGAGTTGGAAAATCATATAATCGGCGCCCATCTTGTGATCGTTTGTCAATCGAGTCAATCGTCTGTACGAGTGCGTCAGCCGTGTACATACAAGTTGCATTTTTATATTGATACTTTACGTGGTATTCTGTTATTGTTACTAATTGTTATTGTTGACTTTTTGTTGCTGTTGTTTGCTAAGTTAACTTAGTTAATTGTTGGCGAAATGCCGAAAAAACTAATTTTGGTACTTTATTCAAATCGATTTCATTTCCATATAAAATATTATCGATTATCGGAAACAATTGATATGATTTCAGTAAAGACATCTCTACACGTGTCAAAAATCGATGTGTCACAGAAATCATCTTAGGTGGAAAGGACTATAACTATGTTTGTAGTCATAAAAATTTAAATCACTAGATTTTTAAACGATATAATGTTATTTACTGTAAATAAATGTTTCAGACATAACCCTTCAACGCCGCATGTACTTGATTATGGAGACAAAGGCTCAATTTTTAATTCGTCTTTTAATAAGTATAATCAAGTTGTATTTTTAGTACACGGTTGGTATGGTCACGGCGAAAATATGATGAACAGAATTCTAACCGATGGTAATAAACATATCGATCAAAGTAAAAAATATATACAGTGAAACCTGGTTAAGTGAGACATCAAGGGACCTGCAATATCGTTTCACTTATAGAGGTATTCCACTTACCCAGTGTCTCAGATATACAGGTATAAATAAATATCTGTCTCATTTACAGAGGGGTGATAACGATTGTAGCTTTCGTTTTGAAATTTTTCAAATAAACATCTGTATGATAGTAAAGCGAAACTAAAACTGAAGGTAATTGAAGCTCAAAATTTGTACTTACGTACTTGGAATTACGTGTGGAATTTGTGGGTAGAATAAGAATGAGTAAACAAACAATGTTATCTCAGTTACAGAGGTTTATGCATATAAAATTTACTCGCTGTCTCAGTTATAGAGGTAACTATGATGATAAATCGAAAGAACAAATCCCAGATATAGAGTTTTACCTCGTCCCACTAACAGAGGTAATTCAGTGCCAAAGTGTTGGGACCTCAGCATGAGTTCCAGTTATGGAGGTTTCTCACTTATCCAGGTCCCACTTAACCAAGTTTCACTGTACATATAGAACCCAATGTTAATTATTTTTACTTCTTCAGCATTTTTACAAAAACACGATGTCAACGTCATAGTATTAGATTGGAGTGATCTTTCAACTAGAAACTATATTACGGCTAAAAAAGGTGTGGCCGTTCTTGGTGAGCAGCTTGGACGATTCATAGTGTGGCTGAATGAAGAATTTGGTGTTTCTTATAATAAAATACATTTGGTTGGATTTAGTTTGGGCGCTCATATGGTTGGTAATGCAGGAAGAACGGTCGGAGGATTAATTAGGAGAATAACAGGTAATTAAATATACTTACTAAAGAATATGACTATCTACATATTTATAACGCAATTTTTTTTTAAGATAATGAGAGTCTTGGTTATACAGTAGTTATAAAAACGATGTTCCCTTAACTTGGCTGAGTAAAGTTGTTAATAACAAAAACAATTGACGAGTGAAATTTATGAACAAAACACAACCCTCATCTGTTTAAATCCAATCAATCAAACATTTACAACATAATTCTAACATACTATAGATATTAATAAACATATTCAATTAAACAGGCCTCGATCCAGCTGGACCTCTTTGGAAAAATGATCAAAATCGTCTCCGTAGTTCTGATGCTCAATACGTAGAAGTAATCCACACCAATACAGCTTTATATGGGTTTTCTGACCCTTGTGGTGATGCAGACTTTTATCCCAATGGAGGATCTTTAATGCCTGGCTGCTGGTTCAACGTATGCTCCCATAGCAAAGGATATGAGTACATGGCAGCCTCGATTGTACACAATCATCTTCTAGCACAAGAATGTTCTAATATACGTGATGCAAGTTATGACAAATGTTCTGGAAGCGTCTACCCGATGGGCAATAGTGACTTGTCGAAATCAAGGTAAATATTTGAGGTAGAAATGTAAAAGCAAATCTATTAAGGTGACCATTTCATGGCAAAGAGTTTATAAATAACTGAAAATATACATAACAATTGTTGATTTTTTTATTTTTATGCTTTGATTAATTGTGTGTTTTTGTCTTTACAGGTCAGGAATATTTAGGGTAAATACGGGTACAGAATTTCCTTTTTAAATTGTAAGGATAGAAATTAATAAGAAATAAGAATTGTATAAATTGTTTATTTAATTTATCTTTCACCTCATCGCTTCATATCCAATTCATCTACCTACAAGAAAAAAAAAACATTTTATTTAGTAACAATAAAAAGAATTTCATATGACTACAATATAAAATCTACTCACTCTCCTTTTACGCGATATCCAATGCCTCAAAAAAGGCGCAAATAACTTCGCTTCAATAGGAACTCTTTTCTGGGGCCTTAGACTAACCAGACATGCTACCAAAACTGTGATCATACAACCAAATGCCGTAAACCATAAATAAGATATGCGATAAATGTACGGCACTGCACTGAAAATGAGAAATAAACAACAAATGCAATAATGGTTAAAATGTTAAAAATAAACTCCCATTAAATATAAATGCCATAGATTTAAATAAACCATGCAAAGTCTGTTTCTGAAGAATTTGACAAGAATCAAGTTTCATATGGTATATGAATACTTGAAATCGATCTCCATTGTTCGGACATCTCATTTTCATAATAAATTATCCAAATGTGAAAGATGTATCATTCAATAATTATTAATTTATTATTAGAACGATCATAGTTTTCAAGGTACGTTTTATCAGTTACTTAATAATAACCTCTCGTCTTTTTATCTAATTATTTAACAATGTAATCAATTTCTATTATCTTAATACCTTGGCCTAAATATACGTGATTGGTATTAAAGGTAATATAGGTATGTATAAGTTTTCTGTCAATTTCTAAGAAAAATAAAAATTACGTATAATCCGTGTTAGAGTCAATACAAACCTTTCTTGATCTGAGGCAGAGGGTAATAAATCGAAGTCATACGTGCAATTGTAGGTAAATCTATCCTTCTCTTTGAATTTAAGTAATGACTGCACTTGTGCAAGCTGCGACTGCGCCGCGACCCACCAAGCAGACGTCAAACCAATGAATCCACCAGTAAGAGCACTCTTTAACATAGAAGAAAAGAATAAAGTTTCAATTATATTTTAGGCATATTTATTATAGTAAAACACTTAGAAAAAGTATTTATTAAAACACTTACAGTTCCATCTATAAAAGGTAGAAAAAGCCCCATTAGAAATATCCCAGCAAGAGGTCCCATCGAAGCTGATGATAAGCTGATTGTCAATTGTAAGACAGAGCCTAACATTTCTACAACGAACACCAAGCCTGAAATACATTAATTTAAGTATAACACCAAAAATCCCATAAATATTATTTTAACAAACAGCAGAAAACGATACATACCCACACAAATGCATCCAAGTACGACAACAACTGCACGTATTAATATCTGTGTATGTTTTTGATTTAAATCTTTAAAAAATGGTTTCCAAAAATCTTCCAAAACTACAGCAGCCATCGAATTAAGGCCAGTAGATAAAGAGCTAGAATTAAGAACAATGAGTTTACATCTTTTGGTGAAACACATGTATTATGTAAACGCATGTAATGTGCAAAAGTTTATTATATTCTTACCTGAGAGCAGCACTGAATACACCAGCTACAAACACTCCTGGTATACCATTCCAATCGCCCAAAATATCCATTACTAACAATGGCAATAGCTGGTCTTTTGCTAGAGCCAATTTCGAGTTCAATGGATCACAGTCATAATAACGGGCATATGCCAACAAACCACTATATCCACACAAAATTAATATTAAAAAAACTCCACAAAGAAATCCCCACACCGCCCTGAAATATAATTCTGAATTGAAAATAAATAAAGAAAAGAAGTTGTATATTACAGAAAATTCACCTCACTTTTTGGAT
>CAJQZM010013593.1:0-26301 GCA_907164665.1 Colias nastes
AGGAATATAATAAAAAAAGAATTATCGAAATCGGTTCAGCCGTTCTCAAGTTATGCGCTTACCAAATACCAACACATTTTGCGATTCATTTTTATATATAAGAGATAAGATAAGATAAGATTATAAATGCGAAAGTAACTCTGTCTATCTGTCTGTTACTCAGTCACGCCTTAACTACTGAACCAATTTGCATGAAATTTGGTATAGAGATAGACTTTTTACCCCGGGACATAGGATAGGTTTTATCCCGGAAATCCCACGGGAACGGGAACTATACGGGTTTTTCTTTGACTGCGCGGGCGAAGCCGCGGGTGGAAAGCTAGTAGGTACATTATAATTTTACAATATGTATGAAAGAATATAAGAAACATTATCCCTATCAAAAGACAGAACCATTTAGCAAATAAATATTTTATCATATTGATTCATTTATACAATATATCAATTATTTACAAATAAATTTTCTATTCATTTGTCGCTACCCTGACAACAACCTATATCTACGTCATACTTAAAACTAGATTTAACATTCAACGAAACTTAAATAATCAAGTTTATATCGTACATTTACCTCCTGTGTTCTGCGAGTTGCTAAAAAGTCTTCTCGTACTGTTCATGTAAACATACCTTTAAATGATACACTATTTTATATTTATTTATTCTTTTAAAAGTAAAAAGCGCGCGTGCATTTCTCACGACATCAGTTTGGTTACTGGCCGGTTTGTGTGAACTGTGATATGTCTACCCCGTACCCCGCACCGCAGCCCGCAGCGCGGTTGCCGCATCGCTGGCGCACGACTCATGCACAACGCACGGATAACGAACAGAGACAGAGAGCGAAATTCCAAAGAAAATTCTAAATTTTTACTTACTAAAGAAGAGCTGACAAGACTTTAAAATATGTAATAAATCTAACATGTATTTTTTGTGCAACTACCTTCACTGTAGAAATAAAACAATCTCATCATCATTTTATCTAATCTATCTAATTATGAAAAACATAATATATTGTACAATAAACGTATATCTAATTTTAATTGTCTAATTCATTAACTTACCGTGCAGGCTCCCGGGGAGAATTAAAAAATTAAAATATGCTTTTGCTTATAAGTATTGCTCGGACAAACTGTACAGAACAAAATCTACTACTATTTGCATCTAATAATGAATTTATTACACTATCAATGAACTACCTATTAACAATTATTTCAAAGTAATTTGTATATAAAACGCGTGTGTTGTGTTGGCTCTGCGCTTGTCAACAAGCCGCGGCAGAAAACCGGTTTGCTCCGGCGGGGCGCGGGGCGGGGGGTGGGGGTCGAAAAATGGAAGTGACGTCTAGACTATGGTTGACACGCACACGCACACATGGAATAAAATAACTGTTTCCGGCTAAGAATGATTAAAATAAAAAGCAAGAATTTCCACAGGTAAATATTTATTATATTCGATTTACTAGTTCTGCTTGTTGATAAAAAGATTAAAAGGACTAAATAGTTATCTAATTAGTATCGCAGCTGACAGCCTACCAGGGTTAGTTCAAATCGCGACGGATGGCGACAAGCGCTTGTCGTCTGCCAATGCTTGTGAAGCAAACATGCCGTGGGAATCAGGCTTTACACTGACGAACGAATTGCTAGGTATTACCGGTATCTATCCTAGCGCGTCCACGCACACATTGACATTTGTCACTCTACTTCAGTGCCCCGTCCCACGCTGCCGCACCCCTCTCCAGCCCCACGCTTGATGCGACAGCACGACGACCGATGAAAATTTGTGATTAATTTGAACGTGTGCCGTAATACCAAAAATGATGAATGAAAACTCAATGCTTTTCCATTATTTTTGCATATTGTGTAACTTTACAATGTAAGGCATGTTTCGAATTACATTAAATTAAGAATATTGCCGTTTTTAATACAGAATTGATGAGTAGAAATAAAGAAAACAAATCATTTATACTGTAAAAATGTGAGAAATACTAATCGTTTACAATTCGTTGTATTTAAGTATTTTGCAATAAAAATCAAATGGGAACCTAGATAAATACTGTCTTATTTCGAATAACAGCACAATAAAGTGGAAATATATGCTCAAACTGAAAATGATTTTGGTATTATTACGTTTGTATGGAAAAATTATTGTCGTCCGCCGGCCTCTTGACTCATGCAAAGAATATTTTTTATTATACAAAGTATAACATTATTCTCCCTTACCTACACGTTTATCACTGGTAGTGCTTGTTTTATAAGCCTATTGATTAGGTAACTAAGTTAGCAAAATCTTTTTAGGTATCCGTACGAGGTAAATAATAATGGCGGATACAACGACGTGCGACACGAGTGTCCCCCAAGAAAGTTCACGACACACTGCCGCCCGTCGCCCGCGGCCCGCGCCCCGCGCAGAGGCCAGAGCACCGTCGTGTACAGTGTACCTACTCGATGTTGCTTTTTATTGTTTTTTTTTTTTTTAGTTTAACTGTATACATTTTTAAACAAAATAAGAATTACGTAAACCGGTTCAGAAACCTCGACGAAATCAGTGTACATACATAAAAAAAATATACCGGCCGAATTGAGATCCGCCTCCTTTTTTAAAGTCGGTTAAAAATAGATAATTAAACTCAGAAGATTGTTGAACTAGGTACTTATACATTTTACTACTTGTATTTAGTTTCTTAATCCTGTAACAATACTTGTTAATTTATGATACTTAAACTGGGATTACTCGTTTATATATTTCTAACCTACGTATCCTACTCTACGTAGGGTCATTGCGCCAGTTCGCGTCCACTTAGTGCAGTTGGAAAGTTTGAAGGAGAAAATAAAAATGTTCCAGAACAAATTTCAACGCAAAATTTATGTAACGTGTTCATTACATAGTCTATTATAAGATTTACTTTCAATTGTGTTGGAAATATCATGTGGTTTTTATTTATCTAGACAAATAGCAGAATTAGGCGTTTTACCCAGTTCGCGTCCAAAAATTCCAGTTTGCGTCCACCCGTGGACCAGTTCGCGTCCACCAGCTTAGAAAAAGAATTAAGAGTGTATTGGGTGATATTTTATCAGATAAATGCAAATAAAAATTAGATTTTAATAAATTATTTATTTACGAATATAGTTATTTAATAAAAACCGGCCAAATGCGAGTGGGACTCGCACACCGAGGGTTCCGTATTAACCTGTTTTTTTTCATATGTTTTAACTGTAAATGATTATTTTTTCAATATTTCCCTTATTCTTGCTATAAGACGTTGCTTCGTACCAAACTTCAAGTGTCTGTGTTCATGTAAAGTACCCTGTAGGTTTTGATTCCCTTGCGAATGTCGAAATTTGCGAAAATTTGCAGCATAAACGGCTGTATCTTTTGAATTCTTTGGCTTATAAGTTTGATTTTTTCACTGCTTCAAGGGACCGTAGACTTGAGTATTCAGTATAAATTTCAGCTTTATACCTCCACGCGTTACTGAGAAAAAGGTTCTTGACAGAAAGACAGACCGGCAGACGGACATACAGACGGACGGATATCAAAGTGATCCTACAAGGATTCCGGTTTTTCCTTTTGAGGTTCGGAACCCTAAAATCAACATATTATTAATATAATTCACTGTAAGGAAACTGGAAAAACTAAATTATATTTTCTTCTCATCATTAATAGAACTAAAAATTAACAAAAAACAAAGTTACGTTATGTAAATAAATAATAATCAGTTCTATTAAGATTACCTACCTACCCTATTTTTTAGTTTCTAATGAATTAAATTTCTTTTTTGTTTATATTATTTTCTTAACCACAGATTTATTGACTCTCATTCTCAAAGATACTAGTCTCATTCTTAGAATACCCATTTTAAAATGAAAAAATAGCATAAAAATTTGCTAATTTGAATGAAAATTTAAATTATCAACTTGTAGTCTTAGTCAAAAATTTACAATCTATTTTAAATTACATATTTTAACAAACAATTCATTGCTACGTAATGAAAAACAATGTGGACGCAATATGTTCTATTGTTATGCACTATAGGTATAGTTTGCGCCCACCGTGGACGCAAAATGGAAGTTTTACAAATTCGGTGTAGTAATTCGCGTCCACCTTATTTTAGCTATTAATTGTAAAAGAAATAAGCTGATTTATAATCCATACTATTCCATGTTTTGTTAGCAAAGTAAAGAAACAGTTACATATTCAAAAATTCACATTTAACAATAAGATACTTACCGTCAAACGCGACGCTGCGCACTATTTTTTTCTCAAAATCCCGCGCGTTTTAGCTCTCTCGTTTAATAGCCAAAATTAAATATTTTTTTTAAATAGGATAGGCGGTGCGCAGGCATATTTTGAATATGTGTGCATGTCTCTTATACATTGAGGTATTATCGGAAATTTTTCTTATTACAATTTTACATAAAGTATACTTATTTTCGTGAATTTTCTAAAAGATATCCGCAAAATGGACGCGAATAGGCCGGTGGACGCGAACAGGCGCAATGACCCTATATGATAATCTTACTACGTTTGGGTTCGTTCTTAGTTCCAATTAAACGCTTTGAAAACAAAGAAAAACTCTCTAAACGTTTTGTATTTCAGAGCTCTCAATATATGTACCTAGTTCATTGAAATTAATTACATTTTTTAGGCCAAACCTTGCGTTTTTTAGAGGACGGAATTTTATTTTTTTGATATGTAGGGGAGATCAATGTGAAGCTAAAACCAAGTTTGTGTGGTCGCCACCCTTGTCCCACGGCCGCCATCTTGAAAATAGCGGTTGAAATGGTTTTTACTATACATCTCTTAAACTATTTATCCGATAAAAAATATTGTTTACATTATTTGTTGCAAATTAAATTCTCTACAACTTTGGTCCAGTAACTTTTTGTCGTAGAACTATAAATAAAAAGTTATAAGCGAAAATGTTCAGAAATTAGAGCTTTTTATATTTTTCAATAAAACTTTTTTTTATCATTTTACAAAGAAAGTATATCAGACCATTTTTATAGATTATTCTTCGAGGAACAACTTTTATATACAACATTTTTTCATAACGTCAATAGCTAAGGTTTTACATCGCTCTGAACTGAGCTAAGGTTTTACACACAAAAAAAATTGCGTCCTTTAAAAAACGCAACCCCAAATGTAACTTTTTAATGGACTAATACTCGGCCCATACACGTAGCTATAATATACCTACGAAACTTGTTTACGCTCTAATCTGACATCTAGTTGCTTTGCCACGTGTTGTTCCGTCCAATAAACCAGACACAGCCCACTCCATACTAGCTCCTCTCTCTATAATTATAAGGTGTTAAATCGCGTGAAGGTTCCGTGTCGTTAGGACGTTGTCGCTCGATCTGCTATCTATAGTGTACCCGTTTGCTTTAGGCACGACGAACATGGAGTGCGGCAGTTATGTTTTATTACTCGACGGTTTTGCTGCACGAATAAACGGCACACTGAAATATTACATCTATTTCTAGAGGCATAAATGCCATTTTAAATTGATACGTATTTTAATCGGGCTTCTGTGTAACGACTTAGCTCGAATCTGTCCCTTTCCTACGATGTAATTAGAGCGAAAGATAGTTTTTACATAGTAAGAACTAACGTCTTGATTCAGATGTTTGTTTTTCATTTGCCTTCATTCTTTGTCTACGCTGACTTTTAGTAATCTTAAACAATGGAACAATTACACATTTGTAATTTTAATCAAATATTTGCAGATGTTTTCACTGTTGCTTCAAAAATTGTATGTTGTTTCTGTTTGAAGTCGAAGTGTAAAATATAAAGCAAAAAAATTGGTTGTCTGTAAAGTCGGTTTACTGACGATAGTTGAACGTGACAACGTCCGATTGTGCTTCTTTGTCGCTCGTTCCGCGCTCTCGCTCGCACTTCAAGCCTTACATGAAACGCCTCAGATGAGTCAGAGCGAGGTAACGCCGCATGAGTCATGTTTTTTCGTGCGTGCAGCCGGCTCTATCGAATTATAAGACGTTGTCACGTCAAAAGTATTAATGAAATATGATAGATCGAGTGTTTCACGAAATGAACGATCATTTCATGAAATGAGCAAATCTACGATATGGCCACGACATATAGATATGTAATATTACTATTACTATGTAATACAGATTATGAATACAATATTATACCTCTACATATATTATACGTGTATATTATAAAAAAATATTCAATGTACAGTTTTGTATACAATATATGTTAACGGAAATGTATGTAATCTGTCATTGTACATACAATTCCTAGGAAATGTATGTATGTATTTCCTAAAATAGCACGGAAATGTGTGAAATAAATTATTTTATACTTATGCATTTCACATTTCCTAGGAAATGAATTTTATAAGAATAAAATAATATGAGTTGATCTTGTGATAATTACGTTAAAAGCACAGTTAAAAGTTAATAGATAGTTAATTTTAGAAATGTTCAGTAATAAGATAATATGAACATATTATTATTATTTTACGGTATGACTGTTACCCGATTGTCTCAATAAGAGGTATAATAAAAAAAAATAACAACGTGTTTTATTACAGAAAGCATTTATGTTCTTTATAGTTTATACATACATTTCCTAATACGATATTGGAATTATATACAATTTCGAGGAAAATTATACATTTCCTAGGATATCTATGCATTAAATAATTTTTTAAACAATATTTTATACATTTCCTGAATGATATCGGAATTGTACACATATCCTAGGATTTGTATATCTACAATTCCTTGATTTCATACATTTACGGGGTAACATATTATATACAATATATACAGGGTGTCCCAGAAGTTGACGTCAAGCCGAAATTTTCTGACACCAGTTACCAGAAAAATTAAAAAAAAATTTAAATCATAAAAAAGAAAGTGATTGTCTTCATTTTACTCCAGCTCACTTATTTGCGTCCGTATGTCATAAGCGTCACTATCTGTCTCGCTCACACTTTATGGAATGTTACCATCTTATTTAAACCATCTGAATCATTAGGAACGCTTTAGGTACACTAGAATCGTTTTTTTGTAATTTCAAAGAAATTGTTAAAAACAGACTTTGTTTAACAAAAAAAAAAATTATGGCCGATCTAAGATATAACGGAGTAAGTGTTATACCATGTTAGAATTCTCATTAAATGCGCTAACTTTTAAAGCTACTTGCCAAACTCGAGTAGAACATTTTTTTTCAGGACGATCAGTTGAAGTAGTGCGAAAAATTAATTTTGAAAACTTGGTACGGTATTAAATGACATTTTCATACAAGTTGGAGTGAACGGTACAGGGTTTAGGATCACAGGTTACATAAAGCACTATTCGGGATGACGTAAGAGAAAAAAAATTGGCAAAAAGTAAATATTTGTAACAAAAAGAATGAAAAAACTGTCACATGGTGTACATTTTCTGGAATAAAAAAAATTCCATAACTTCAAAAATACATGACTTAATTTTTCTTATAACTGGTGTGGGCTGTGGCATTCATTACCTGTCAGAAAATTTCGGCTTGACGTCGACGACGTGTTTGCACCAGTAAATAACGATTAACGTAAACAGGTTATGAATACTACATGCAGGTATTTACTGGAGCAAACATACCTCTAGGATCTACCTATAGTAATAATAATAATATTGTAAATCTTTCTTGATTTGATTGATTGCATCGCGAGTCGCGACTGTAAGAATAAGGTACTACCACACCCCGGACACTCCATACAAAATTATCGTTTTGACAGTCACACTGTAGAGACGGCAAATGTGTGTGTTAACGCTTTATGGTTGGCACATTTTTGACTAGCGTAAAAAAAAAATTCGCGTTTTTCTGATGAAATACATCCGTAAACAGCACAATATCTAACCATTTTCTACGAAAACGGAAAAACGATAATCACAAATCCAAAATAATAAAATTACTTTAAGTCAATTTGATTAATGTTGTCAATCTTCGTTGCGTATCGTCCCTGTAGAAAAATATGGACCATTTTATGTCTGATCGTGCGGGGTGAGGTAAGTGTTTAATTTTGGCGGGAGGCGGAGAGTGTCCGTTCTGTAGCGTTTAGCTACTATTATGTATTCTATGGTACTACTATGAATTTTATTTACTTACTTACCTATCTATAGTTGCTATCAATACTCAGCTCGTGGAAACTAATTTACAGAAACTAAACTTTCTCAAATAAATCAAGACTTACCTTTTTATAATATAATGTATTATCACTATCACTACATAGGTAGTATAAAGTCGCTTTTTCTGTCCTTATTTCCCTTTGTATGCTTAAATCTTTAAAACTACGGAATGGATTTTGATGCAGATTTTTTAATACATAGAGTGATTCAATAGGAAGGTTTTAGTGTATAATTTATTAGGTTTGAGACAAAATGGGCGAAGTCGCGGGCGGTAAGCTAGTTTATGAATATTATAACAATACTATTATAACTTACCTTCGACACTTAGTTATCTTTTCAATTTGAAGCTTCTTCAGATCTCGTTTCTTAAATTTTTTAATTGAATTTCTTTTGTTTCCCATTTTCAACAAATCAATATTTGGCGTAATTATAAAACACGGCGCAGCAATTTGAGCGTGGTCTACTCGTCTCAACGGAGCGATAGCGTCTGATGTATGAAATAGAATTATGTTTGAAGCTCCTGGAGCGTGCGAAGGAAGATGATTTCTTGCGGAATTAAAAACGTAGTAAGTGACAATAAAATGTTGTGTAGTTTTATGAAACCACGGTAAAAGTGAAACTGTTTTTCACACTATAGACATTTAACTAAAAATTATCGTATTTGTACGATAATTATCGTACGTATCGTGCGTAACGCGACATTGCGCTACATAGACCAAAAAGTTTGAGACGATGTAATAAAAGTTTCACTTTAAAAGTGTTTTATCGTGATAAGACCAAAACTAAAAGTTTTCACAAATATTTTAGTAAGTATAATTGTTTATGAAAAAAAGAATATCATAGATATTATTACCATGTCAAGTAAAAAACGTTAAAGTGTGAAATTTAGAGGTAACTTCGTGATTTTTTTCTATCGAGTCAAGTTTAATATTTTATGTTTTTGATCTGACAGAACCCTCGAATATATCAACAAGTTTAACATATATTTTATTTTTTAGATTTGGTCTAGAATATTCACGTATTATCTAAGTAGATTGGTAAAACTTTATACCCGGTTTTAAATCACAATTTTAATTTAATAAAAATTTTATGTTCTGAAACATTATAAAAAAATTATCTCAATGCCAATATTTTGTGGAACAATGAAATAGGTATTAAAATTTTCTTTTCTTTGATTAGGTACTTATCACTAAATAGTACCTAGTTATAAAACAAAGTCGCTTTCTCTGTCCGATCTATGTCCATCGATCCATTTAATATCAATGGTATCCATTCACCAATCGGCCAGACACTAAGCTAATGTAAATCACAAGGTATACATAGTATAAAACAAAGTCACTTTCTCTGTCCCTATGTCCCTTTGTATGCTTAAATCTTTAAAACTACGCAACAGATTTTGATGCGGTTTTTTTAATAGATAGAGTAATTCAAGAGGAAGGTTTTAGTACATATTACATATTTATTAGGTTTTAGACAAAGCGGGCGAAGCCGCGGGCGCCCGGGCGGTTTGCTAGTAAAAATATAAAACTTTTATCGCTTTTTATAATGGAATATATGTATAAATCTGTGTACGAGGATAATAACTGTTACATAATAATATATTATAAAGTGTATTTAATTTCAAATTATTTTTCTTTCAAACGAATGACTAACACGTTTGAATTAAATATTATAATTTTGTTTTTTTACATCTAAGTATTAGGATTTCATTTAAGTCATTAGTTTATATCGAATTGTTTATTTAAAAAAATGTATTAATAAGTACTTAGTACATGTGAGATTTAATTATTTTGATACCTATATGTGGATATTCATATGTTAGATGTAACGCCTTTTGTTCGATTATAATCTCCAATTTTTCAGAATATCATTTCATCGATATATGGCGCTAAGCCCTAAACTACGCCCATAAATATCGACAGAATCCACGTTCTAGCAAATAATATCACCCAGCAACAACGAAGATTCAAAGCATAAGTACCTTGTTATATACGTCTTTAAATATAAAAAAAATCGCACCGTGCGTAAAGAGCCTAAGGAATCAACGAACCGCTGCAATGCCACGCTAGCGGTCACGCGGCGGCCCGCGTGGTCCTACATGTGCCTACATCGCACACTCCGCGAAAACATATTCTGCAGAGTTTATTTTTATAAGGGCTGATTTTTCAATACTTATTCATCGAATAACGTATTATAAGCGTATTAAACTACCATTTCAAAAATGTATTCTAATTGTTCGTATTTTACAGTTTACAGGTGACATTTTAAAATGTTCGTGTAATACTTTATTGGACGGATAAATTCCAAGGATTAAAAATCGGCCCTAAGACATTTTTTATTTTATTCCCTTGTTAAATCTATGTTGACACATAAATATAATTCCTAAAATGCTTAATCTATTTTGTGTCGAAATTCGTTTTGTTTTGTATGTTAGCAATAGTATCGTATCTGACAATAAAATATCAACAATCAGTACCAAAATTATTATGCTAACAAGTTAATTCAGTAATTTCGGATGGCGATTAAAACGAATATAATATTACGTCATAAGAATATTACAAAGCTAAACCTCTTTTCTTGTGAGCTCAATATTCGTGTGCCTTTCACTTCGTTTCTTTCACTTTGCAACACAAACGTTATTTAGTTGTTGCTATGTGCTTTTGACACAAGGATGCGCGTACATTTGACTTATTGTAACAAATTTTAGTTCATCTGCATTTCTTTTTTGAGATAAAAAGTTGCATAAAAAGTTGCTCTAACTAGGTATAGTTACGCAAATTAAAGAGCATAGGTAAATTAATTGCACTCAAACCTATAGTACAGAAGGAAATCTATGCAACTTACCTTACCAATAGTTACCTCTTATTATCTTTTCTCAAATAAAAAAACTCTAATTTACAATATAATAAAATAATATAGCAACATTAAAAAAGTTTACAGGTAAGCGCGGGCCAGCCCACTCTGTTACCATGTGCTTTTTGCACAATGATTCGACAAACCTTGACTTGTCAGTTTTTTGCGGCATTATGTCACGGCCTCCACCAAGATTAATAATATACACATTCACTAATTGCGACTTTCGACTCTGTTAGAATGTACTTGAGTCTATAATCAATCGATAGGGGGGCAGTTTTAATTGCGAAAAAGTTCCACGATTAGTTTTGGGACCTTGAACGGAGTTGCAGCGCGCTTTTTTATATTGTTTATTCTCTTTGGAGAGTTTTGAGTGTTTTATAATTCTACGACGGTTCTCTTTTACATGTTGTGTATTGAATATTATTCAGTATTTACCTACGTTTGCAAATACGTGAGCATTGCTTTGTTTAGAAGCACTATATGAAGAAAAGTTAAAAAATGTTGTAATTATGAAGTAATAAGTATCTAGGTATTTATACTAGGGAGATGCCTCCGTACCTACCATAGTACCATAAAGAGATTATACTATGTACTTACTCAAATACACAAACTGCTCAGCATTATATTTTTAGTTGTATTGTGTAATGTATTAGTTGTATATCTGATTTGTTTATTTATTGGTTTTCTGAAACTACTTATTGTAGAAGCTTGACTGACGCCCTCCCCTTGTTTGTGCTTTGTTTTTTGATGTTATACCAATTTGTTTATGGTTCTAATCTGAGTATTGTATCCACATATCAAACTCTTTGGTGCTAACATGAGTTAGTAACACACACATACTATAAACTTATCAATTTTTAATCCGTTACATTTTTTTTAAATCTTTATTTAAAGAGCTTAATCATTTATTTTTAATGAAAGTATGACCGATTTATAAACAGTAACATTTTGAAAATTATTATAGTACATATATTCCTCGATGTAAAAACTTGACATCTGTCCTGCGCCTGATCTCCACATAATATCGGATTCTGCCGTCTGCGTCAACTCCCAACGGACTTAGAAACTTTAGAATATAAGTGATTGTACACGTGTTTGTGTTGTTGACAAAAAGGGGTTTCTATTTATTATTGTTGTTTTTTGTGAACCTTATTTTTTTAATTTATAATAATCGAGAATTTAACGAAATAGCCAATAAAAAAGTGCTAATATTTACATAAACGTGGGAAATGGAGAAAAAGGTCAATTTACACACATACCTAAGCAAGTTAAGTACCAAAGTGGTTACATATCAGCAGATATCTATATTAATAGACGATTTTTTTTTTGTTAAATTTATATTCTGCTGACCTTGATACACTATTTCTATCTTCCAGTAGTCGAATAACATGTAAGTTTTCTTTGTTTATTCAATAAGTATTAATAATATATTTCGGAGGCGTCTGTGTTAACCGACTTGAATAACAATTAGTGTTGTTTGTGAAACTCGTCGACATGCAAGCCGTGTTTCTTATTTATTACACATTACCTCAACTATTGTCTAAAACACATTGTATTATGTATAAATAATTAGATGATTTGAAACTTCATCCGTGTTTGATAATTCTTTGTGCACAACATTTTATCGTTTTTCAATAGGTAATTATATAAAATATCTATATAAGCTTATATATTGTTTTCAGCACCTTCTAGGAAGTTGTGATAAAATTGGTCCAGTCGTAAAGGAGCGACGTTGGAGCAAGCAAACTGTTTTTATCACAAGTCTATCAAATATTTAAAGTCTCTATAAATATAGTGTTTATTAATCTATATTTTATATGAAGATGATATCATCTTTTGTATTTTCGTATTGTCATCAAAACAATACTAAATAAATTATACATATAAAATACAAAATCCTTCGACGAAAATTTCCTTACAGCAATAACTTAAGGATTACATATTATACTCTTCCTTAATTAATAAAACACCTTATGGTCATGGCGCCTCGAATATTGTTGAAAATTTTAAATATATTCATTTCCTCGACACAAAGATCAAAGGCCAAATTCGGATAATAATATATTTTATTCGCGAATGATTTTAATAGCATATCTTTAACGTCATAAAATTAATCGATTCAAAAATGACGTGGCATAAGTTTTTGTTTTACACTCATGCCACAGAATACATAATAGTAGCTAAACGCTACAGAACGGACACTCTCCGCCTCCCGCCAAAATTAAACTTACCTCACCCCCGCGCGATCAGACATAAAATGGGCCATATTTTTCTGCAAGGACGATACGCAACGAAGATTGACAACATTAATCAAATTGACTTGTGATTATCGTTTTTCGTAGAAAATGGTTAGATATTGTGCTGTTTACGGATGTATTTCATCAGAAAAACGCGAATTTTTTTTTTACGCTAGTCACAAATGTGCCAACCATAAAGCGTTAACACACACATTTGCAGTCTCTACAGTGTGACTGTCAAAACGATCATTTTGTATGGAGTGTCCGGGGTGTGCTCATGCTCAAAAAAATATATTATCTACATAGGATGTACTTTCGTGAAAATTCACATATATAAGAGAATTTCCCTTCAGCTTTCTAATTTATGAATTAGTGAAATAACCTGTATTTATGAGGTAAAAACAAAATAATCCAACGAGAGACCTTTTTTAAGCGAAAAATATGTAATTTCCGCAAAGCTACATAAGTTCAAAGGGTCACAGATATCGGAATGAGCCAAATTACGTTATTCTACGTTACCTTACTTTATTTTAGTAGGCTAGGGATGTTGCTTGTAAGAAATAAAATTCGATAAATGTCCGATAAGTGAATATTCGTGATATTTTTATATTATATTCTTCTACTATAAATAGGTAATATTACCATGACTTTAATCTTATTTTTATAAATTATTTACCTACAATAAAAGTAGAGCCGCTAAATATTGTTATTAATTTTTTTTTACTTACGCTATCTATTCAATCACACAAATTTTAACGCAATAAATCGTTTCCGAATAACAATAAAACATTCGAGTGACAGCCCTATTGTACACATAAAGTTCAAAGCAATTTTATTTGTGTAATGGTTTCGCCCTGTACTCTGTTTGCCTCGTATGAATTTTCTGATATAAAAAGTTTATTAATAATAATAAATTTTATAAAAACGTGTTTACTGCGAAATTGCGTTCGTACCAGTTATTTTCTGTTGATTAAATATTTAATTTATTATAGAAAATCCGTGTTATTTATTACTGACGATTTTTTTTAAGAATAATCAGAAACTAGAAAGACGAAAACGTATCAAATCAAGCATCGTGACAATTCTAAAAATTCGCATTTGAATGCTTTAAAATTAAATGTCAATTTTTTCTCTTTTAAATGTCGTTTTATATTATGAGTAAAGCCGCTGGATTCACCTATACTAATATAGAAATAATTGAAAGCGACTGTAATTCTCATTAGCACCGAATATTAGTTACCTACACAGTTAATAATTAATATTGCTCATCTGCTTGTAAACAAATACATATATACGTATAGCTATACCTATAGACTAGTTTCTGAATGCGGCTTCGCTCGCACAAATGTTTATCCCATTCTAAACATTAAGTATTTTCTAAAGAAAGCGTAACTTATTTACTTGCTACGGTCATTATTATAATTTTACCGTGTTTCCATTGATCCATTTTATATCAATATCCATTCACCAATTGGCCAGATACTAAGCTAATGTAGATCACTATCACTACATCACTACATAGTAATAAAACAAAGTCGCTTTCTCTGTCCCTATGTCCCTTTGTATGCTTAAATCTTTAAAACTACGCAACGGATTTTGATGCGGTTTTTTTTAATAGATAGAGTGATTCAAGAGGAAGGTTTTAGTATATAATTTATTAGGTTGTAGACAAAGCGTGCGAAGCCGCGGGCGGTAAGCTAGTTAGAAATAAAGATTTGGGTCTTAACAGAAACAAAAAGTAATATTCACCAATAATAATAATATTTTAAAACATCAATTCATAACATACAATAATTAAGCTCAATTTTGATCTTAAACAATATAAAATTTCCAAACAATTAACCGTGTTTCTGTTCTGACAGATAAATGTGATTTTTGACGAAGTTGCACAGGCTACGTGGCAAGAAGTCGTCGCAGGCTTTGACGAACTGACTAAGAGTTATCCCTTGCCCTTCCTTACCGATATAATTCCTGCGATCAATAATTTCATCAGTTTGTACGCCCTGGCTAGTCAGGATGTGGAGTGCCATGTGCGCGTCAGGGTTGTCAGTTTGCGTAGAGATGGTTCTAGTGGCCAGGGCGGGTAGATTCAGGGTTGGTATCGCGGACTTCTTGAGCAGCAGCTTGCCGTACATGCGATGTTCGAAGTGCAAGCTGCAGACGTGCATATTCTTCAGCTGGTCGACGTCTTTGCCGATCAGGTCAGGCCGCTTGCACGCCAGCACCCATAGGTGTATCCTGGAAAAGAAGATGTCAATGTCACAATGGATTTTGACGCAAAATGTTGAAGAATTAATCTGGGATCCAACTGTGTTGCAGTTATTGGCCAAATGCGTATGGCAGCAACAAAAAGACAGGGTAAATTACTTTATGGGACTTTAGGACTATAAAAGTTATTCATTCATTGCAGAAAAATGAATAATAATGGCCATTGTTCCATTCCATTAAAGTCTTATTTAATAATCTGCTCTATAATATATTTAACTATGTAGACCTATCCATTACTTTAAATATCAATGATTTATACAAGAGGAAATTTTGACCTTTCATCACGCGGGAACTGATGAAATCTCAAGCCCTTGTGTCTATGGGATGAAGAGTTGCATTGGAACACGGCGCAACTTGTGTTCACCATTGTACGAGCAAAGCAGAGCGGCTTCACGAGCGGTGGCGACAAAACCACGTGTTGAATGCTGATCTCAACGTGCCAAGCAAATTCCGTCCTTGTGTCTTAAGAGTCTCGCTGCAAATTCTCCAATGAATAATTTACAGAAACGGTTGCTAAAGCGCTGTGACCAATTGATGCATTAGTAGCGCATGCATAACCAGTTGCCAAGCAAAGTTAGTGGCTCTGAAGTGGGCTGTCACGCGAAACACGCACTTTAAATTGTCACATTGCACGGCCCGCTCAGCTCGCTCCGGCTACGTGTTGAATGCGTAGCCTTACGTCACGCAAAACTCGCTCTTATTCCCTCACCACTTATACACAACAAATCGGTCACGCAAGATGTGTGTAGTCCAACACTTTATTGTCACGCAAGATGTGTGCCACACTTTATTGTCACGTTACAATATCGCTCTGAAGGTGCATTCCGCTTCGAATGGGTTGTCCCGTAACTATAGCGACCGCGGCGAGCTGTCACGCACCGACCGATGTCACGTAGATTGTATTGTATACACGCGGTGTCACGCTATTTATGTGTCACGTTAGATAATGCGAGTCACGTCACTGGCAGCTCCCGGCCGACTGAGCAGCTACCCGGGCACCCCCCACCCCGCTGCAACCCGGCCACTCGATGCATCGCTATCAACTTCAAAACACGTATGATAAATAAGTTATGAAAATTTCCAATCCGTTTGTATCGATTTATTCCATTTCCCGGGAACTGGGCTATTTGCGATGTAAGCGGCGAAGTGCACGCCGCGGCCGGTTAACGTAGTGAGTGTTCCGTAGTTGGGATATGATTTTCAATTTTGAATAAATTGTTCAAATTGCGAGAATGTAATGTAAACTACTTTACATTTAGAAGTATTGTAAAACGGTATGTTCATCAATAATTAGGAAATTACTAATGATAATGAAGATATTTTTTCTACTTTTCAAAGGTGATTTTCTATTTAACCGTCACAAAGTTTTGTTATATCAAGATAAAACTATCACTTCTACTCAATTTCTATACATTAGGCGGGTGTTTACAAGCAGCAGACTTTTGCAACTTGTCCACGGCAAAGCCACGTCCACATCGTCCAAAGCTTGCTTGCTCTGTAAGGAGCCTCCTATTAATATAATATGTTCACACCAATCCACCAACGTTATAGCAAGTTACCTCAAGATTAAACCTCCATACACTACCTAGCCATCAGTATTGGCCAAAGAACATTCTAATACCCTCTTACACCAGAGAAAATCCCAATAATACTTACCTAGTTACAACTTACAGGCTTTAATTAGCATTCAGCAAGGTCTAGGTCATTTAGGCTTATCAGTTTAACCTTGGCGTTATCGGCGTTCACGCTTTTCGCTTGTAGTGAATGAATTTCGTGTATTAATGGCGGTATTTAGCGATTATATCCCCTCACGTGGGCAATAATGTGTCGTGAATGGAGATTAGGGAAATATATTACGTGCTGTGAACGGAAATTGTTTATTTATTTATTTATTTTTTTATTCTTTATTTTCCAAGGGACTTTGTCGCTTAGCGACCACGTCGTCCCGTATATTCCAATTACAATCAACACTTAAATCTAAAAATACAAACTACAGTAAACAAAACAATCATTTTTGTAATCCAACATCGGTTAGTCTGACCAGCACCCGCACCTCTGCCGACGAGGGACAAGTGAGAATGCTGTTCACACAACCGACATTGTTAATACAGCGGAAGATATCATTTTGTTGTCTAAATTGCGCGTTCCGAACACACTCCATGAGAATATGCTGCACATCTTCTACAACACCACAATCATTGCACAACGGAGAATCGGCTTTCTGCATTAAATGTGCAAACTTATTCGATGGAATGTGTCCCGAACGTAATCTTAAAATAGTAGTCAACGTCTTCCTATCGCATACAATTTCATCAAGCCATGGGTACCGAGGAACATGTGGTTGAATTGTTCTGTGCCAAATTCCTTTCTCCCGCGATCGTTCATCAAAATATTCCTGCCAATCGGATAAACATTTATCCTTCACGTATTTAAAATGATCCGAGTACAATGGAGTGACCTCCAAGGGTACCCCATCTATTGCTGCTTGTTTGGCTAATAAATCAACCTCATCGTTCTCTTTGAGCTGAATATGAGAATGGATCCATTGTAAGATTATCTCTTTATTATTAGCTTTTAAGTTGTTTATGCTGGAGGATTGTGGAAATGCTACAAATTCAGCTATAATGTGACGAATAGAGGCAGATTTGTGGCCAATTTAAATATTTGGGAGGGATTGCAGGTTACAAGTTAGTAGGATGAAGGAGCATAGAGATTCAGTTTCCAGAAATGGTAGAGAGATTGTAGCTACTCCGGAGTGAAAGCCAAACTTGTCAATAGATAATATAGCTTTCGCATGGAACTAAGTTGATGCTATTAATGTAATGTTATTATTGTTCTGATCATGTAAGGTCTATCATGTGCTTGTCCATGAAACCCTTTATGCTATTAGACCTATACAACTATTAGTAATTTTTTCAGAATAAATGGTACCAACCATATCCTAAATGATGATATTGGCGAATGACAAACTGCTTAGAAATGCACTATAAATACGTTATCTAAAGTTAAAAAGGTATATAAACAAAAACAGTGGTCGCATCTATACATCTGACCATGGGAGTGACACTGCACGAAAGGCCGAAACAGTAATTACTGCAATATCGCTTCCTCTCCCGTTACTATGAGGATATCTGCAAGGCAATGTGTACAAACATGTTCAATCCTTTAAGCTTTACAGAATCTGACTAGCCGAGTGCCCCGACTTTGACCAGGAAAAAAAATGAATTCCTTACTTTACCTGCTTATCCTACTAATATTATAAATGCGAAAGTTTGTGAGGATGTGTATGTGTGTGTGTGTGTGTGTTTGTTACTCTTTCACGCAAATACTACTGAACCGATTACAATGAAATTTAGCACACATATAGAGGGTAACTTGGATTAACACATAGGATAGGTTTTATCCCGGAAATCCCACGGGAACGGGAACTATGCGGGTATTTCTTTAAAAACGCGGGCGAAGCCGCGGGCGGAAATCTAGTTAATCATATAACTTCCAGGCTCCAACACCGACTCCAATACGAAGCTACCGGAAAATATTAATCTGTTCAAGCGTTCTCAAAAAAGATGCAGTGGTTACGAAACTTATTTCTAACAAACTAAATACCCAACACCTTTTTTTCTTTATATATAATTTTAACATGGATATGAAATCTAGATGTTAGAATTATTCGTTGATTTGGAAAATTTATAATTATTATTGACCACTTCAGGGATCTAAATCTAAACTCGATTTACTATTTCAATTCAAGTAGTTACAAAAATAAATTAACTTTAGTTTAATTATGAAATTTGCTTAGAACAATAATTTAAATGCTTTTCAACAAAAATCAGTTATATCTATATGAAAGAACACATGTTTTCGATCCACAACATCTAGAAGGATACTTGAGCAAATGCCGCAAGATAAAAATAAACGCAATGATAAAATATCTTGGCCTCAAGTTTAGACAAAGATAAATCTTACGAATGCATAATTGAATGCACTAACAGTACTTGAAACTTGAGATATTCAATTGTTTTCCTGAATCATATTTTACTACCTCATTACTACTTCATATGAAATGTTAGGTAACTATGATTCTAAAAATAGAATTGTTAAAGTTTTGTTGTGTCTAGGACTAAATAATTATAATCCGTATTAAAAAAACAGCATGTGTGCCGAGCACGCGTGTCAGAAGTGAAACTTCTTTGGCAAGATTCAGATCAAAATTGTTGCCACTCCATGACGTGACGGTATTGCCATGACCTTGAAATTTTACTCTCAACGCGCCTATAGAAGTTTCACTTCAAAAAAGAGTGTCAATAATCAATATTACCAACGTCATACCACATTTTAATTTAAGACTCCCGAGTGTTATCAGTATAAAATATGGTGATGTGTTATTATGAAAAAAATTAAGAAGAAAAGGGCTAATTGTACCCATATCAGTTTTTTGTATATCTTAGAATATATTATTCTTAATAGTAAATATTTCCTCGAATAGAGTCGTTATATTATGTAGATATAAGCTGTAATTATCATCGCCATAAGAACATGAATAAATCACCATGTAAATGTTGTAACTACATACATTTATAACATCATTTTAAGAGGTAAGATAAAGTTTAATATTTATTCTTTTGGTAGGTATAAGATATCATTGTACTTACCTACCGTTTTTTTAAAATAACGACTTTTACAAATCATCACTGTTTGAAGACATCAGAAAATTATTTTGAAGTGACCGACAACTTCTGTATTTGACTTCTGGCCATCATATCAAAACCTCAGCATTTGGCAAATGTCCTAAAAAGAAAGAACATTATTAAATAACTAGCGGTCCGCCCCGGCTTCGCCCGTGGTACATGTTTACGTTTTCTCTACATAAAAAACCATCCTCGTACTTCAAGGAATATAATAAAAAAAGAATTATCGAAATCGGTTCAGCCGTTCTCGAGTTATGCGCTTACCAACACATTTTGCGATTCATTTTTATATATAAGAAAAGAATATATCAACAGCTCGATGACAAGCAAAGTGACCCAACCAAACACAACGCGATAAAAAACACATAAAAACTACCGACTGCGTGACAGACGGACATAATGCTCGATCATGCCGAACTATTACATTTATGCACAAAAAATAAAAGCATGCATTATAATTAACCAGAGAATAATGTAATAAGACGCTCGTGACTCCATTTTGCGTGATTGTCTCTAAAACTATCAAGTATCATTTATATTGCGTACCTACTTGCGAAGGGATTAGAAATGATGTGGTTTAATATTTATAGGTGTTTTATGTTTAATATTTTACTGATGACTGACTTTGTGATAGGTACGATGTCGACAAATGAAGTGTGAAGTGTATGTTTTATTGTTTTATGGCACAGTAAATTTCCGCTCACGGCTTCGCCCGCGTTTTCAAAGAAAAACCCGCACAGTTTCCGTTTTTGTGGGATTTCCGAGATAAATATGTGTTATTCTGGATCTTCAGCTACCCACATACCAATTTTCATGGTAATTGGTTCAGTAGTATTTGCGTGAAAGAGTAACAAACATCCGTCTATCTATCCATCCATCCTCGCAAACTTTCGCATTTATGTATAATATTAGTACTTAGGATATAATTATATAAATTTTTAATTGATTATATCCAATATGATTAAATTTGAAGTATAATGCTGAACCACTTTTTATTATTTAGTAATGAACTTATTATTTAATTTTTAACATTTCCTACTAAGTATTTGAAAATCATATTTATTATAATCGTACCTATTTTTCAAAATGAATCACATATAATACATACCTACCTACAATAAATGAATACTACCCAACCCGCTGTCATTAAAATTTAATAGTCCTAGTTACTAGTCTCCTTTGTTCTCCCACGCGATATTTAATTAAAACAACAAACAAGCTACTCAGTACATAGACTACATAATTTAAAACCTCATAAAATTTTTCACAAACAGACTTCATAATGTAATGGAAAAAGAGTCTATAAAAAGTTTATGTTCCGACATTTGCACAATAACTTTATTCAATTATTAGTTATTCGTAACTGTGATCTCACCCATTACCATAATAATGAGAAATGACTCACATTTAACAAACTTATTACTATTTTAAAATTGCAGTGTTTGAAGGACGTTGCTACCTTCACCGTCCTTTTCCGTCGTGTAGCGTTGGAGAGAGACGGAGAAATTGTTTAGAGCCGGCCGCGCTTGCTTCGTCCTTGTCGCTCGCAGGGTGATTGATGATGGCATCTCGCTCGACAGCGGCATGGCAGCAGACAGAGCGTCGCCGAGTCAGTATTGCTGCTTTTTTAAATTTTAACCTAATTAGGGAATTTATGTATATATCCTAAGATAATCGGAATCAAAGTAAAGTGGTTGCTTAAATAAAGGGAATTTTTTATAATCAATTTAGTGGTTTTTATTTTAAGACTATTTAACAATTTTATTAATTTACCCAAGGTATTGAACATGATCATAAAACGATTTTTTAAATGTAACGCATAAAAACTACACTGAAGTAAATTAACCATGCACTTCCTTAATATTCGAATCCTTTGCTAAATTTGTGTTAAAAATGTCCTTTACTAATTTTTAAATGAGATATTAAGTTGAATATAATAAAGTAAAGCATGATGTCATATTTATTTAGTCGCTCATTAGTACACATGACACATCAGAGCACGTTGGCAGCACTGCTCGCCTAACCGTGACTTTGGCTCGAATTCCGATAATTGGCAACAATTTCTCAGAATTCTCATAACCACTGTCGTCATTCTGTTTTTTCGCTTGTCGCTAGGTTAATGTAAATTACTTTTTGTTGTAACGAAACCGAAATGCGATGCCGTCGTTTTTTGTGCGGTTACCTGCTTTACATAACAGTGAGATTGACATTTTGTAGATAAAGGTAGTAGGTACCTACATCACTTTGTTAATAAATAATTTTGAAATAAATATAGATAGCACACGTTATTACCACAATATACAGATACATACAGTAAGGAAACTTCATACAAAATGTTCGAAATGGCTCCCCCCCCATCAAGCGTGTTTACAAGGGTATTGAGGGGGATCGATAGTAGCGGGTGACACATCCACAGATTTTGAATATAGTATGGAAAAAAGTTTAAAGTGATGTCAATTCACATTAAATAAATATCGATTGTTTCAGTTTGTAGCCCTTTCAATAAATATATTTGTAAATACCATATCTGACTACAAGTTAAAAAGAGACTATTTTTTAATTTCTATAGATATGGCAGTATGAGTTTTATATTATGTTGACATATTTTCTATCAAAATGATAGCTACAAATAGTACCTATTAGGAGTCCAGTCTGTTTAAAGATCGCATCTATTTTTTACGCAATCTAGAAGAGCACGAAAATATAAAAAAAGGAAACTTTAAAAAAATCTTGTTTAAATTTATGTGCATAATTACGTAAATATTAGGGAAGAAAAAGATAGATATTATAATTATTGTATTTTTATCGATACGTGGCGTCTCCACTTTGTCAAGCACTAAGCCTGTCAAACTATTTTCTTTTTCTTCCTAAAACAAAAAGGTAGAGGTTCTATGCTCGTATAATAATAATTTTAATTTATTTTTGCATATTTTGTGTTTTTTAATTTAATTTAATTTATCGTTTTAAAAATAATTTAGTAGGTATACCTACATACAAGTATTGTAAATTCTGGTTTAAAATAATTATTGAATATATGTATAATACAAATATCAAGCATTATAAATAATTTAGGTACATTAAATAGCCTTCGGCGTCCATAACAAAACAAGATTTCGAAATATAGCACTGATAAAAACGTATTTACTTTTACAAGCTGTATTAATTCGGATTGTTTCTTCTTGTAAATTCATATTTAGGCTACACCATTTTTGTATTTTAACGGGTTTTAATCTCCAAATTACCACAAAATCAACTGTGAAAAAAAGCAAACAGAAATATACAGGCCGAATTGATAACCTTCTCCTTTATTTTTCAAGTCGGTTAAATATCAAAAAGTAACAGCCCTATAGCTATACGTCATAATTTCATGGGGGGGGCTTAGTTTCCTAACTGTATGTACGTAGTATATATCTGTCAACTGTGTTATTACCTATGGCTTCATAAGTCGTTTGAGTTTTTATAATATTATTGGAATGTAATAGAATTTAAATAGTTAGTTTAGAATTGAATAGTAGTTCAAGCACATTGCACACAATATATTCAGAAACGTTTCATACATAATATTATTGTGATTTATATAGATTAAAGATAAAACATAGATAACGTGTACAGTAAGTATACTCTAGAGCCGTAATATAAAATAAATGGATTTAATTTCTGTGCAATAAGTGATAATTATTGTGGATGATGAATTATTTAATATTACGTCAGCCCAGTTGAATATTCATGCTGTGGAAAAATTTAATTAGTTTGGTACCTTCTCTATGGTCCATGGTAGGTACATAATATATATAGGTAACATTATAGCATATAGCATTTATAGCAGCCTATAACTTCTGTATTTTAACAAAGGTATGGGTACTTGAATAGTTTCACTATTTCTTATTTCAATTTTCAATGAACATTTAAGATAAAAAAAATGTGTGCGTATACTAGTGTACACACGTAAGAAGTGAAATTTCTTTATGACCTTATTTTTCAAAAAATAATTTACTATAATATGCAACTTTACAGAAATACGTCGAATCACGCGTAGTAGGGATAAGAAAAAGATGGCGCGTAACAGAAAAAAGTCACGTGTAACGAAAAAAATAAAAAATGTTACACTAAATTTTTTTCCAACCCCGATAAAGAAGTTTCATTTCAAAAATTGCACTGAAATCTGATATCGAATAATTTAAAATTTTCAGTTATCTGAACCTAGATTTTTAACACTTTATATTCACGTTAAATGATATATCTATCTTGTAAATAAATCTCATGTTCTAGAAGTTTGAAGCTAAAATAATGTTGGCACGCGCTAGTGTAAGCGGAGCCGAGTGACACAAGCTGTCTAATTGATCTGCGGTTACAGAGTAAGGGTGGGGCATACCGCATATCTGTTAATCACCTAGATATTATTATTATAAAATGAAGATATAAAATTTTAATCAGATAAATGATAAGATTAATGTAGATATTGTGTTTGATCGTTGTGATAACTTTTACACAAACTGTACCCTAGTTCCTAATAACAATATAAATACAAAAGAATTATTAGAATTTCTTTTTGCACGCCTCATAAGCGAAGCGTTGAGGTGGGTACTACTGTCACTTCGCGCAAAACATCTGATTTTTCAAACTTAAAATGTCTTTATGTATCATACATTGCACTTGTAAGATAATACATACACACACATATTAAGAAAAAACACTATTTTTAACGTTCATGATATTTTTGATGTCATTTTTGTTATTTAAACTAGTTAAAAAACAGTTTAAAAAAGTTCTGTCTTGGACGTCCGTGTGTCTGTATGTGCGGATCCTTTTTCTTGTTAACACGATAGCGACCGAAATACTTTACTAATCGAGTCTTTTTTTTTCTCTTACGCTTGAGTATGCTCAGGAATAGAACCCTTTCATTTTTCAGGGTCTGATTCGATGTGGTTTAATTGTTATTAAATAAACAAAAATAATAATTAATAAATAATTATTAAAAAAAAATTATGAGGCGTGCACTTTTGGATTTTCCAAACTATTTCCGTCTTATCCTATTTACTGTTCTGAAAGTAGATTTAAAATAAGTTAGTAAGTACCACAGAACATTTATAATTTATATGTTCTGTGGTAAGTACCTACCTACATAAAAATTAAAAGCTATCAGTCATATACCTAATTATTAATTATTATTATAAGTAGCAACAATTTTAATCAGCTTTGCTATTCATTCACATACCTATAACCAATTTAAAATGAATCCTGTCCAACATACTTAGGTACCTATCTTTTTCCCTCGGATGATAATAACTGGTTTCCCAAGTGTTTTGTTGCTTATAGTTTTTATTCCTATAAATCATGATTTGAATTAATATAATATTTTTTAGTGTGTACACGCACCTGTACTAGCAGTATATTTTTAAAGATGCAGTTACACTGGGCCAGTGTCACGCTATATTATATCTAGTTAGAGAGCTAGCGCAAAGCTACCTGTATGTATTTGACCAGACCTGGATTTTTGTGTGTTGATTCTCCTATACCTACTATACATGAGATGGGGATTCACTAATCCCAGAGTGGTGGACGGGGCGGGCGCTTAGGTAAGACAGGTGGAAGTTTTTGGCGAACTTTAAATCTATTTGACCACGTCTGCCATTTTGAAATAGATTATTATTATTATCGGAAAATAATAATGGCAGACCATTATCACGCGGGTAACATTCTGGCAGACACTTATGAAAGTGCTGAAAAAAATAAAATTTTGAAAGTTATTGACCAGATCTGCCATTCATATATTTTATTTATTAGGGTCTTATTAACTTATTTTCGCCACGGCAGACATTTTCATTGCGTACAGACTTCAGCAGACAACAAGACTTAGCTACTTCATGGTCAGATGTTGTGTGTTACGTTCCCTATCTTAATTTACTTTATTAATATCTTTTTATAGTCATTTACATTTAATTTGAAAACTATGGAATACAATTTATAAATTTGATGATACAAAATGTTTTCATAGACAAAATGCTCACATTAGCGAAGCGCAAGCGAAGCGTTATATATGCTGGCTGCGCGAAGCTAGAGAAGAAAACATGTAGCTTGTTAGGGGTGTACACAAAGAGTTTTAAGAATATTTCATCTATT
>CAJQZM010013601.1:0-20276 GCA_907164665.1 Colias nastes
TCGGATAACAACCTTTTTCATGATCGATATCAAAAAGCTTTTTTTTTCAATAATTAAACTAGGTCCTATATTATATTCGTAATCGCTTGTTTTTGGCTTCCGAATCCATTTCTTCCTTGTTAAATTATACAGTATAGTAAGTATTTAATATTTAATCAAGTAACAATACTATAGGGTACCTTTTTTCCGTATTTCTGATAAACATTGTGATTTAAAGTACTTATCTTATAGGAACAATTTTCACAGGCGAAGTCGCGTACATCACCTAGTTAGAGTCATATATCTGCTCGCAAACAGAATGTGAAATTTCCCCAGGCATAGTCTGTTACTATCTCTGTGCTGGCAAACAATATTCAGTTAGTACATGATGCTTACCACCCCTACTATTTATTCTAGAACTCATTAAAATCTCGATTGTTCCAGGTTCGAGTTTAAGTAGTTCGAGTAGTAGATTTAATAAATGTAATATTATACATCTTAGAAGTGCATATAAAAAAGTCGATAAGTATTTCCTATATTCATGTTATAATATTGTTTGATCGATAAAATGAGATTACTAAAAAGAAAATTAAATTGAAATGAAAAATGTTTTTTTTTTTTTCATTTCTCGCTGTAGAGTTCCTATAGAATTAATAGTTATTTTTCGTAATTTATGTTTCCATGCTGTAAATACCTGTAATTGTTTTTTACATTTAGTCGAATATAATTAGTGTGTTATTAATAATTAATGAATCAAATTGTCAAACGTTGATATTTCTAATAAATAAATTCCTGGATGTATGGCCTGTCGTAATCCTGTGAAGCCTAATTTTTTAACCAGAGTTTAAATATATCGACTTAGGGCTGATTTTTCAATCCTTGGTTAAAACTTATTCATCGAATAACGTACTAAACTACCATTTCAAAAATGTATTCTAATTGTCCGTATATGACAGTTTACAGGTGAAATTTTAAAATGTTCGTGTAATACTTTATTGGACGGATAAATTTTAACCAAGGATTGAAAAATCGGCCCTAAATTATAGATCTTTTAATATTCATTTATACTAAATAACATAAGGTACGTCTCAATAATATTCAGACATAGTGGTCATAGTGACTTCACACTTACTTCGACCACTACTATTATTCCTTCAAAGTTTGAAATGACCGATTTACATAAATTTAGCTTTTAGATTAATGATTATTCTTTATATCTTATCTTCGATAAATTATTTTTTAACTTTTTAGTTAAGCAAATAGGTATATAATAATGTTATTTAATCGAAAAAAAATCCTCTGTTTCCGTCTAAAGTTTAAACTATTTAAGCTAACCCCTTCTTTTTTTTACGTCCGTTAAATAACCCTCCCCTTCCTCATATGATAGTAAAATTCAAACCCATAATTAACTCGAACTCGACACGATCTCGACTTGAACTCGAACACAATACCACAGTAGGGTAAATCCCACGCGTCACCAACAATGAAAAGGGTACCCCGACATAATATGTCTGTTTCGTGAAGACTCAAATACACCGGCCCTTAATTAAAGGTTTCATTCCAACGCAGTCCGTACTTCGGTCCTAACGGCGAATTACTTTTTAATTAGTTACTAATATGTCACTCCCGATAGACTTGTGATCGGTTATGGGGTTTAATAATTTATATTAAAGGCTACTCGAAGACTTAAAAGTGGAATATTCTCCTGTGAGACTAATTAATAATTAACAAACCTTAACACGGCATGACGTTAATCTTTAAAATTCAAATTATTTTATATTAAAGAATGAAGTTACAAATATAGTAGTTACTAGCTGTCCCGGCGAACGTTGTTCTGCCTTACTCTTATCACATAAAGGGATGAAAAACACATGTTTGCCGATTCTCAGATCTAACCAATGGGCACACAAAATTTCATAAGAATCGGTACAGCCATTATGGAGGAGTAAGAGTGACACGAGAATTTTATATACATAATTATATATAGAAATTATTATGATGTTATAAGGGTGATAAGGCATACATTCTACCCATTCTTTGGGTGTGCAAATATTTAAATTTGTAACAAATAAATTTAATTGAATTGCATAGTCTAGTAGGTTATAATCTTATCTAACATTAGCTGTGCCCTGCAGTTTTACCCGCAGTGCTCCACTCCTGTCGGTCTTAGCGTGATGATAATATATATTATATCCTATAGGCTTCCTCGATATGGGCTATCTAACACCGAAATAATTTTTCATATCGGACCAGTAGTTCCTGTGATTAGCGCGTTCAAACAAACAAACTTCAGCTTTATAATATTATTATAGATAAAGCATTTTAATAGATTTTGTATAGAGACATCAATGGTTCACTCCATTTCATTCGGCAATATTTCACAAGAAAATGATAACAGCCATTAAATTATAACATCCACAATACACAACGTACGGTAAAGTTTCGGATTTCTTTCAAAGAAATTGCACCAACATAGACTGTTATTGCTCCTTTTGTGATAGATAAACTTTTATTATTACAAATATTTAGATTTATCACACGGCTTGATGTTCCATGTTGTGTTGAAAGTTATTTGAAGTTTAGTGCGGAAATATGAACATTTATTTATCGATGAAACTGTATTAAACATGCATCAAATACTATCTGTTAATGTATTAAATTTGTATGAAATAAAAGGTTACTTAGTTATCCATTGTAAAATTCGGAGACTCATTAAATTATAAAATTATACCCTATTCTCTTTTTATTTTATCTATAACACAAACAAACTAATAACAACTTTAAATTTGAAAGAATTCTTTGATTGAATACAATTTTACTTGTAAAACCAAATTTATATAACAAGGCGAAACTTCGTTTGAACTTTGACAATTCAAGAAAGAAGATTTTAAAAATTCAAAGGCCTAAGTATTTGCCAAAAAAAGTAATTCGCGTGTATAAAATCGAGTGTGAATTTGAAAAGTTGAGAAAATTTCATAACTGTGCTTAGTTTGAGTTTTGCGTAGTTTTAAAAATCTCTTTAGAAACAAATAATATACATAATTGATAAACTATGTAATTTATATGTTTCGTAATTTTTAATAAAATTATTCTTCAAGGGATCAGTTAGAACACGAATCATAGGGTGTGCTAAAATATAGCATAGATTTTGTTAACATTCCTAGAAGTACAAGAATGACCACCTACGTTATATTGTCATTTAATATAATAACATGTTATTAATTGTCATTATTTTATTTTATTTATTGGCATAGAGGTAGCGCGCACGAGCAACTTTGTCTCCGCAGCTATTTTGTCTCTCCCACCCATGGGCTAGTATGAAAGTGCGCGCACGTAGCGACGCAACTCCCCATACAATTGATGGGAGAGACAAAATAGTTGCGGAGACAAAAGTAGCTCGTGCGCGCTAGCTCGAGCTAATTCTGGAAATATGAATTTTATGTTACAAGATATTTCGACAAAAAACGCACACTCCTTAATTTTTTTTAAATAAAACGTATTAAAAATACCAAAGCAACACACATACTTTGAAGCTATAATACGACCGAATTGCAGCGTAAAATCGATTTTTAATGAAAAATGGCTCTTTTAATTTTTTGCCGAACCTTACGTAATTTATCCTGCCGAATCATAAAAGTCCATCGCAGATAAATTAATTAACTATAAATATCGTTCCTCGAATGCAGTGCACTCCGGATAATAGTTTTCCAAATGAATGGCCGGGTAATATAAAGAGCGAATGACCAATAAAACATATTTTGTACAAGCTCTCCGCCCGATTTCGCTTTGTATAAAACTTAACAAAGTAAAAAACCTTCCTCGAAAATTACTCTATCTATACTGTATAGAAACAAACACTTACTCGGAAATTTAACACAATATAACACTAAGGTAGTCTTTGCGTTTCACGCATATATACAATATAGTTAAATACCGTGACCTTCCCTCAGTAAATTTCAATACAATGGGTTTGTTCCACCCTGTTCTGCGTATTATTTAATTTGGGTAATAAATTCACGGATCACAGTTGTCTCGTAATTAAAGGGGTACATAAAATTCAATTAAATTTGCTTAATTAATTATAGTAACTGGTAAGCCATTTAATGGAGTGTCATCTATTATTATTACTCTGTAAAAGGATATGAGGATAAAATTCACAAATATTAACTATTTTTTTCTACATCAATTGAAGTCGATTGAAAATTTGACTTAGCAAACATATTTTTTTTGTGGTGTCTCTCAATGTTAGCCAGAAGGGCTTCTACATTTTAACGCGGACGCGTGGGTGAACTGAAGGTTCACCCCATTGAGTTACTATGTACTACGCACAGTAACTCACGGTTCACCTTGGTAGCGACATGCGCAAGGGCGTCCCTCCTTGACGGGGATCTCGAACCTCGGCTTGGGCTGTCGCTTTAGTGGAGGAGGCTGGAAGGGCCCTAGTGGGACGGGAAGAAAACATATCAATTTGTATGTGCATTTATAAACATATTAAGTCCCATGCATTACCTTGCCCTACTCCTCTCCTTTAATTTCTATCCATACGTCTGGATTTCTGAATGAAATCGCAATTGTTTTAATTAATAATAATAATTAGTTTAAGTTTTTTTTAAGCTATTGCATAGCTTATATCGCGGGCCTTGAGCGCGGGGACCGAATCGAGAAATTCCGTAACGAAAAAACCTCACGCTCCCCACTCCGACGGGCGGAGCTGTGGCTTGAAGGCATAGCATGCAATAGCTTTACCGCGGCAGTCCCCGAGTGCCACACGTCGTTTTTTTTTTTTTGTAATGTTAGAGCAGTAACAAATTTATTTTTCATACCCCTAAGTGATAGAGTAAGGCAGAAAGAACATTTGCCGAGACAGCAAGTAGTAAGAATAAAAATGCAAATATATTGACAGACAAACAAACCTTCTTATAATAAACTAGCTTACCGCCCGCGGCTTCGCCCGCTTTGACTAAAACCTAATAAATTACATATATACTAAAACCTTCTTCTTGAATCACTCTATCTATTAAAAAAATTTCATAAGTTTTACAAACATGCCTGTCTGTTCTAAAGTCTAGACTATTCTATTCTAAAGTACATCTATTAAAATCTTTTAAAGGCGCTTCTTAAATACCTACTGGTTAACCGTTAAAGCAATATATGAGTTAAGTCTTTTCCATAAATAATTGAGACATTGTTTGGGGCTACCATGATATAGCAGTAGTATTTCGAGTGTGGGAAAGTGATGGCGCTAGACGATCTATATAGCGCTGTCATTTTTCCACATTGGAAATAATACTGCTTGACATCGTGACTTGTGATCTGATAACGCAAGTCATCGCTTAAATTACTTGGGGTGACGTCATTATTCACGCCTTGCCTATTTAAGAAACTAATTTATCATTTAAATTAAAAGACGTGCTGGAAAGTGGTGAAAACAATGCCTTTTAAATAATATTAGCAGTCATCGTAGGATAATGCTTAATTTAGCTGTTTAACAGCAGTAAGTAAACAAGGTTAAAACAGCATTTCCGAAAGATTATGACTTGGAATACTTCAAGAAGGGAGCGTACTCCTCCCTCAAACGCCGGCAACGCACCCATAATACTCTAGACTCTAGAGTCTGTGGATGTTCATGGGCGGCGCCAATCATCGCTCGTAACGCGTCGTCGTCGACGCGTAAGCTCGTTTGACAGCTTATACATTAAAAAAAGGTTAGTGGGTAAGGTAAGTAATACAAGCAAACCAGGCAAACGTTATGCATTGTCTACTACTCGTCTTTGAAAATCTAAGAAGTATACAATCTGGTGGTCCATACGAGCGAAGCCGCGGGCGGAAATCTAGTAAATTGAAATAAAAGCATGGATAGACAAACGTGACTAGAGATTCTTACATGTAAGATAATATGTTACATGTGTAGATTAATGGCTCAGTCAAATAGAACGAGTTCTTAGTGCGCGTCAAAGTGCTAATAATAACATGTTAGTACTTAGTTGAGTTGTACTACGCGACAATGTTTTTTTTTTTATGTATTCACCAACTAAAGAGCAAGTGACTTTCTGGAAGCTCTTCGCCGTCCATGAGCTTTCACAATGCCGGGGACTCTACGAACGTTTTGTTGGCCTTTCAGATATTTATACGCTTTCTTCTTGAAGGTATCATAGAACACCGAGGCGTAGCTTGTTCCACAACAGCGTAGTTTTCGGCAAAAAATGTCTCGTGAATCGCACTGAAGACGAGCGCTACGCATCCAAATGGTTTGCTTCGTGCAGTGCGGTTGTGGAATTGCGCAGACTATATTAAGACAAATAGTTCCATGTATATATGTACTGTCAAACAGAGCGATAGTGCTATGACGCGCGCTAAGAACGTGTGCTATCTGTCAAAGCCAATATCGCATAATATAGTCATAGCACGGCGTCAGGCTAGCGGCGCTTCGCAGCGCGCTTAGAAAACGTGCAGACAGAACGCGAATATAGCGCGGTGTAATAACGCTTTAGCGTCGTGCTATAATGTCACACTCTGCTCATGTTACACAGATTGACCAGAACCCCACTACGCAAAACACTATACAACAAAGCGTGGTCTAAAAACACGCTTAAAAAACATTAACTTATGAAATTTTTGGTATTATACCTACTTTGTGATATAGGTTTTGTCAGACAGAAAAATACTAAGCGCACGTCATAGCGTCTTCACTCTGGTTGACGGAATGTTACCGCGTAGTTACAACACAATTCGGCATCATAGCGCGGCGTCCAATTAACGCTCAGACACGCGCTATGTGTACGCGTTCTATCTGGCAAAGCCATAACAGCTGCAAATGTCATAGATGATAATAATTACAGTAGTATTAGTGTATTTTAAAACGTGTTATCTGCGCGTCCTGACAGCGTTGATAAAAGTCTGTACAATAATTAATGTTACGTGGTTCCCGATATTTTTATTTTTATTTTTTCTACAACTCACTCTAGCAACTTACTTAGATTTTGTTTGTCAATTTTATTCGCATTGTATACCTCAAAAATATGACATTCTAGCTGACCCAGGATAAAAACGAAATAAAATATACTATAGCATAGTGACTCAAGAAACATGTAGCTTACTTCTGGTAACAAATTTTTTGAAATCGATCCATTAGTTTTTGTGCGAAAACATTACAATTTACAAACATACATACAAAACACGAATGTTTCGTCTTTATAAAATAAGGTTATCTATTTTTCTTTCGCGCAAATTTCTTAAGTTTTTCTTTAATATAATTAATAATTCTCCTGACAATAACAACCACTAAATAAGACTTGGAGAAAGTCGGTCCTGCTGTTTAGGCGTGATGCCGTAACTAAGGGAAATAGCGATTAATTTTCATAGAGATAGATGCCAAACTTGCGTGCATGTGTGTTCACTCATTATAAATGAATAAGGGCTGATTTTTCAATCCTTGGTTAAAACTTATTCATCGAATAACATATTAAACTACCATTTCAAAAATGTATTCTAATCATAGATTTAGTACCAGTAGATATGCAATGCTATGGTGAAAAGAGATAGATAGCTACGCTTACATTATGTGAGTGAAGGGGATGTAGATACGTTTTTTTTGTCCTTATCTGCGTGGCCACTTTTTTGTTTGGCCCCTGTCAAACCTGGGCCAAACAAACAAAGCAGATCTGATATTTAATTAGTTTTCTTGTGTCTAATGTTCTTTTTGGTGATAAATACATTTGGAAGTTAATTATAAAAGTGTTTTGAATGTACTACGTGTACTGAGTGTTTATAATTATGGGTGGTTGCAGCGTATTAGGCTATAACAGCCGCACGGAAACAAACGCCGATGGAATTTCATTTCATTCGTAAGTAAACAATTAAATAAAGATACATAATATCAGAATCATTATAATTGACTGTTTCCTATCAACTGATCATTCTTATTGTTAATATTTCGTGGTAATTTTAGCTTTTAAGTGTAAGATAACCTCAATCACAATGTTGCCTGCAAATGGGAAAAAAAGTCCACAAAATTGCAAAAAAATGTTTGTCCCATAGTTTTCCAACGTATAATGGCATTTGTATATATGGATTGATGCTAGTCGGTAAAATTGGGTACCATCTAAAAAGCGAGAATATGTTCAAAGAATTTTAACGCAATTTTTTTGTTTGCAAACCTAAATAATCTCTCCTTGAGTCAAATGCTACGCCAACAATCAGCATGAATGTAATTACTTACCTATCTACATTTTAAGAAGTTGATTTTAAATCACAATCAAATTCCATTGTTAGATTTCCCTATAACCCTAAGATAGATTATTTTCATATGCGTTTATTAAACTTTGTTACATATTAAATTGCTTTTTACATTAACTCTCTAGTAAAATAAAAGTAAAATATAAATCTAAGAATTTATATTTTTGACGTGACAACGTCTTAAATTAGGTTGCGGCTGGGAGTCACTTATGAAAAAGTGTAACGCTCGGTAACGTTACGATGAGTCACCGAACGAGAGAGAGGCCCGCCGAATGCCTTGCGTCTCTCTCCCACTCAACTATGATCGAGAAAAAGACGTTGTCACGTAAAATCTTCGCCCGTAAAACCGACTTTACAGGCAACCATTTTTTTAGTTTGAATCTGTGCAGTCAGTATCGGCAACACAAAATGATGATCCAAATTCCAATACCATCAACGAGCTATAGAGGAGTTAAAAGGAATAGACAGAAATCAAATGATTAAAATGTGTCCCCAGGTGCTAAAACTCGAAAACTGGTTTGTACTAAAAAAATACATCTTTATTAATAAAAATAACAAGTTATTTGGTAATACAAAGTTAATAATGGATAAAAATTTATAACCGGAGTAAATTAAGCATTAATTCCATTTTATTTGCCATTAATTGTTAGCATTTCTCTTTAAAAATGTTTTTATTTCTAAAAGCAGAGTTGTTTTGATGCCATAGTTTCAAATTTAATATATTGAAGTATTTTTATTTCTAAATATTTGCTATATATGTATATTAATGTTATACGTTGATACCAATACATTGGTATTAAAATAATTAATATAATGGCCTTGACACAAAAAATATTTTATATTCTAAAATTTATTTTTTCAGTTGCAGAAGCAAAAACAGATATCAGCTAATCGTCTTAAGAAATTGCTTGTTAAATGCTTATAAATATGGAAGAAACAGAAGTTCTCCGCAGCATCGAAAACGGAAATAAAGATTTTCTAAAACTCAAGGAAACGATGTTCAAGCCAATTACGCAACTTTTCCTTATGTCTAAATTTCATAAGCCCAAAAGCGTACATTTACGTACGAAAAACATTCGACATCGGGCTACGTAGATTTTGTACCTACTTGATTTTTATGTTCCAATATTTGTAATCGGCCCTTAGCACAGAAATTTATACATGTGTAAAATAACCTATGATAATAAAACACATTGAAACTGTATCTGAATTTAATATTCCTTTATTTGTGGTCTTCCCTTCTCGAATGTATATTATGTATATAAAAACTACAAAGGTAAATTTTCATTAAAAATACGTCCTCAAATTCACCTAACATTATTTATTTATTACACTGAATTGTAATAAATAATTAATGTAAGAGTGAATTTGAGGACGTATTTTTAATGAAAATTTTCCCTAAAATGCAGGAAAGTTTATAAAATGGCAACACTCGAAGATAGAGCGAAATGCACTGAGGTGGCCACGCATGTTCTGAATCTAGTGGTACTAGATCTGTGATTCTAATTGTCCGTATTTGACAGTTTACAGGTGACATTTTAAAATGTTCGTGTAATACTTTATTGGACGGATAAATTTTAACCAAGGATTGAAAAATCGGCCCTAAATCAGCTCTTAAGAATAGGTACTCCCAAATTCACAGACTACACAAATTTTATAAAAAGGAAAGAAACTATTTGACAAGAATTGTAATAAATTTTGATACAGATATATAATATTACATACAAGTTAAACTTGAACATTAAGTTGAAGTTATTGCAGTCGGTTAAAAAACGATAACGGGATGGAACAAATATATAATTAGTTATGAAGTCCACATAACTCCGATTATAATTTTAAAATATTGAACGCTTACTTATAACATTGTGATGGAACGCTTCACATTGGACACTCTTATTTTCTGTATACAAATATAAAAGTATTATTTCAGTAGAAAATAATTAGATCGACATAAATTGGTGTTTGGATCATTTGTTTTAAATGTCTAAAATGAGGCAAAGGTGAGTTTTACTGTTATTTACAATGGCATTATAACCAATCCTGAATTCTTAAATGAAAATATATTCAGAGTTCTTAGTTGAATGTAAAAAAAATATAAGTACTCCATGTTAATTTTCCCATTATTTTAATCCGTCGTTTTTTTTATAAACAAAAGTAATTATAAATATTATGCTGGCCTTTGCTGGCATACAGTTACCAAAATATTATATTGTGTTGTAGCTGTTGATTTTTGTAGATTAATTGTTTGTATTTTTTACTTTTTGATAAAGCTTTGAATTATATATTTACAGATACGATATAAACATGCTTCCTGGTGAGTTTTATCTATCCTAACATTATAAAGCTGAAGAGTTTGTTTGTTCGTTTGTTTGTTTGTTTATTTGTTTGAACGCGCTAATCTCAGGAACTACTGGTCCGATTTGAAAAATTATTTCGGTGATAGATAGCCCATTCATCGAGAAAGGCTATAGGCTATATATCATCACGCTAAGACCAACAGGAGCGGAGCCACGCGGGTGAAACCGCGGAGCGCAGCTAGTTTTAAATAAACATTAGATTGTTTATTTATAGATTATATTAAATCTGTAAGTAGTATATAGGCTTAAATAAAGTCTAAGTATGTTGGCAATTTGTTAATTGTAATAATTATGTTGTTATATATTTTTCATAATATTATAATAAATAGCATAGTTATTTCTGTATTATGAATGCTTATTAATTATCAGTTGTCATAATATTAAGTATTTAGTATAATTTACTTTAAGTTCATTAGCGCGGTTAAAGTAAACAATTTGTTAATTATTCAGATTACAACCAAATTATATACTTAAGTAATACATTATACAAATGTGTATACTCACAAACGTTTAAAATGTCTTAATATATTTAAATCAAAGGTGACTGACTGACTGACTGATGACATAGTCATCTATCAACGCAGAGCCTTAACCACTGGACAGAACATAGACCCGTTAAGAAAGGATTTTGATCAATTGATAAAATAGGGAATGAAATTTTGTACCATGAAAATTTATCTTTTCCACGCAGGCGAAGCTGCGGGCAACAGCTAGTTAGTGATACACCATAGCGCTTTTAAACGAAGTCTAGTTGAATAAATTAATATGCGAGTTTAAGGGATAGTTCCCAGTGATGAAATTGTATTGATTAATTTCAGGAACGATCGCCATAATGCTACTCATTGTTCGAGTAGCAACAGTATACGTCTGTGAAAGTGGAATTAATGAAGAAAGTTGTGTGACTGAAGTAGTGTGTGATGAATATTTCAATTTAAGATATAACTCTTATTATGAAATTAGTCCACGCTGCACTCCTATGATATTATATAATCCGAATTATGGCCGAAATATGCTTCCAATACATTTAGTTTACAAACGCCAAAGAGAAGAAGATGGAGTAGAAATTCCAAAAATTTATGATTCGCGAATAATACACTATTATGATTATATAACAACACTAGAATTAAGCAGTAATTATTATTATAAATTTCCACTAATTAAACACATGAATAAATTACGTCTACTAAATGTTTCGTACAATTCTATTACAATTGCCAAGTTGAGCTCAAGATACACATTCCCCGATTTAGAAGAAATTGATCTTTCACATAATACAATAGAAGAATTTGAAATTAGTGCTATGGAATCACCGTTCAGTAGCTTACTAAGATTAAATGTTTCTTATAATAAACTGAATGAGATAAAAGAAGCGGTATTTGATCGATTTGCCAATTTACAAATGTTAGATGTTTCATTTAATGAAATATCGAACATTAATCCATTTTCATTTGAAGGTATTAAAAATTTGGTCTATTTAAACTTAGCTTACAATAAAATTGACGAAATTAATGGATCTCTGTTTAGATTCACAAAACTCACTCATTTGAATTTGAGTAACAACAGAATAAAAAACATCTTGTTAAAAGACTTCGAGAAGTTACTTCAATTAAAAGAATTAGATTTAAGTTATAATGCAATAATAACAATTGAGAAGAAGACATTTCAAGGTATGAGTCTTTTAACTAGTGTTTATTTAAATAATAATGTTTTAAAGGTATTAGAAAAGGAAATATTTCATGAAATGACGGATTTGAAAACTATCGACTTATCATATAATGAAATAAGAATTCTTCCTAAGTTTATGTTTGACGGTAAAAGTATAGAAAACTTTGATATACAGCGAAATAACTTAGAAGGCGTCCTAACCAATGGTACGTTTAAGGGATTAATGTTTATTTTGCAATTAGACTTGAGCTATCAAAGCATAAATGGCATTGACGATTACGCATTTACTGGGCTCGATAAATTAGAAGAACTGTTTTTAAATCATAACGAAATAAATTCTGTATCGCCAAAATCATTTGACAATTTGCTAAATTTAAAAAAGCTTCATCTTTCCAACAATCAAATTGCCAATCTAGATTTTGCATTGAACAATCTGAAAACTCTTAAATTTCTATCAGTTAGCTATAATTTCATTGGTTTTATTAAAAACAAATACTTGAATGATTTGGTTGCGTTAGAATATCTAGATATTTCTTATAATAACATATCTAAGATAGAACCTAAATCTTTTGAAAATCTAACTCAATTGGTCGATTTTGATGTTTCTAATAATGCATTAACAGATGTTTTAGAAAGTGATACGTTCTGTGGTTTGATGTCAATACCAAAACTAGATGTTTCTTCCTCGTTTTTAACAACTATTAAGAACAGTTCTTTTAACCACATGTTAAATCTTCAGAAACTAAATATATCACACAGTGCTGTGAATTTGGTAAATTTTAATGCTTTTATTCATACGGGAAATATAAATATACTTGATTTATCATACAACGCACTGAAATATTTAGATATCAATATAACAACCCTCGCTAATCTTAGCGTTTTATATTTAAACCACAATCGAATAACTGATCTGTCATCAAATCTTTTTATGAACATGAAAATGTTAAGTTTAATCGACCTTTCATTTAACAATATAAAATATTTAAATGACAAAACATTTACAAACTGCACAGAACTTTCGTATTTAGATGTATCATACAACAAGCATTTTAATTTTAACGTATCTGTGATGGCAAATCTAAATCGTATAAATAAACTTTTACTATCTGGTATTGATAAAAATATCCAATTCGACAAAACTATCGATTCACCTTTGATAATATTAAATATGCAAAATTCTAGTGTCACTAATATAACGAGGCTTGGAATTAATCAATTTTGGTCACTCAATGAATTAATTTTAAGCAAAAATAATATTAAAATATTAGGAGTCGGAGCACTCACTAATTTAACTAAATTGGACTTATTAGATGTAAGTTTCAATAAAATACAATTTATTCAACCAGGTTCTTTTAAAGACAATAGCCACTTACGTATTCTGAATATTTCTCATAATCATTTGACAGCTCTCACTTATGGTACTTTCCGTGGTTTAATTTCTTTGGAGACTCTTGATTTATCTTACAATGAAATACCGGAATTACAAGGCGAACGTTTCTATGATATACAAGGATTGAGTGTTTTGATAATTGACTTCAATAAAATAAGCAAAATTGATTTTGAATACACAATTCATTTTAAATCATTGAGCATTGGCGGAAATCCTATTCCTTGTGAAATGTTAGTTAAATTGAAGATAAATGGTCTTTCAATAACAGCCATAAAATTAGACGAACATTCCAATGAAAATATTGACGGAGTCTCCTGTCATGGTTGGCGTGGCATTAAACGGATGGAAAATAGCACTAAATCCATCGAAAACAACGACGTTTTAAACGATATAAGGGAGATATTAATCAGCTTATCAGAAAGAAAATCAACTGAAGAAATATCGAGAGTGATAAATACTGGAAACGATTTTAGTCAAAAATTTGAGAAGTTAATAACTGATCAAACTTTGAAAATGGATAGAAATATAAAGAACGGCGAGGAAATTATTCGAAATAATAACATAACAAATACATTTTTAGAACGAATGTTAAAGTTGATGGTTGCTATGAATTCCCAGGCGATATCGAAACAAGTGACGATAGTAAAAGAGAATGCTACATACGAAAATATATTACCATATATAGAGCAAGTTAAACAAGGCTTAGAAAGCTCGTTTACAATAGAAAAGGAAAAGATCATTTCTGACTTTAATGACAAAATGACATTGATAAATAAAAAGTTAGAGGAAGTCTCCATTAAAACCACAGAAAAGCCCGATATCCAAGCGAACAAAGCAGACTCTTTCTTGTTTTCCAATATATGCATTGGTTTAATATTATTGATTCTGTTGTGTTTCATATCGTTTAAAATATACGAATCAAAAGTTATGTTGGCTAGACGTAGGACAATAAGTACTCAACGAATTGCTAACGCCATGGATAATTCAAATTTGTAAACTTTTCATATCGATTATTTTTTAAGCTTTCATTAATTAAGTAAATTCTAATGTATTGATTAAAATTAAAACTTTATGATGATGTGATAAAATATACGTTAAGAAGTGTTGTTTGATGTTTTCTTTATTAAATCCTGTCCTTGATCAAATTGACACTTGGCTTTCAATTCCTTATTCTAAATTATAAAGACCAATGCCGATAATTTTTGAAACAAAAAATCACAGTAGGATGAAACCCATTAGAAAATGAGGGGAATGTGATAAAAATGAAAGGAGAAATAAATTACAGTCGATCCGAGTTCGGAAAAGGGAGGGGGGGAGCAGAAAAGGGGTCTTCACTTGTTTATGTCATCCTATATATCTATATGTTAAAATATGATGAGATGCTTTTTTTTCTAATGTAGAATAGAGCAGCGCTTGACCACGATCTCGCTTGCTGGTAAGCGAAGATGTGGTCTAAGATGGAGAGCGCTTCCTAGAAGGTACCTGTTGACTCTTGTCTTGAAGATCGCCCTTAAAATGTTTATATTGTATTTAAGATAGGACAAATTAAATCAACAGGCTTGTATAGTAGACATGTTCAATGCCTAATAATAATTATTGTGACAACATACCAACAAACTATGGTAACAAACATAAAAAAAATATCTACTATTCAACTTTTATGTACGTTTTTTGTAATCTCCTTAACGACCGATTTTGATTACCTGAATATTAATTAGTGTTGACTGCAAGTAATCTCACTTTTCAAACGAATTCACGGCCGTCAACTAGTTGGAGATATATTTGTACTATTGTTGAAAGCATAAAAGGAAGTTTAGAAGTATGTTATTCAAGAAATAAGAACTTAAGGCGTGCGAGTGAAGTTCAGTCAACGTGTCTCCAAGTCACGTATTCTCTTGTTCATACAGATACGGATTAAAACTATTCAGGGCCCGAACTCACAACAGTTCACATTCATGTTTGCTTTTGTCTATATATTACTCTTTTTTTTAATTTCACATTTCATATTAACTCTGGGCATATAAACTTAACATATTTTCGCCACATTATAAATAATTTGAATTAAAACTTACAATTAATTACCAATGTTTAAAATTACTGAATAATATTCCGAAATTTAGAAACTTAACCGATTTTAATGAACTTTGATTCCGATTTTACTTTCCGATTGAACTTAAGATTTTTGGCAACATATTTGATTTCCTTGGTCGGGAATCGGGATCTCGTACGTGCGTACATACATACTAGAGTGTAGAAATAAATTGATCATTTAATTTATTTGTTCACATCACCAGTCACCACATTCCAAACCTATAAAATATTTTATAAACAGAGGTAGAGTCAATAATTTTTAAAGTAATTTAAAAAATCATTGGGTAGAGCCTTATGTAATTTCTTTTCCAAAATTTTAATTGCATATAAGATTGTTACTTTTTACTATTCATTCGAAGAAAAAAACATTTGGGGCCTCAGAAAGATATTTACGAATGAAGCACTATGAATAAAATTTAAACTTTGGTAAGTCTCTTCCTGGTTAGTTTGTATTTGAGTCTGCGATGAATTCCAAATAGAAATCTACTATTCATGGATTATTTGTTGATTTTCAGAGACATATAAGGGTACATGTTTGGACTGCATTTTATTTACAAAGCCTATATTATTACTACTAACCAATAATATATATTTTCTAGCGCTTTAGGTACATGTAAAACGTTTACATGTACCACGGGAGAAGCCGGGCGGACCGATAGTATATATACATATACATACATTTCGATGTTTCATCATCACTACATAGTATAAAACAAAGTCGCTTTCTCTGTCCTTATATCCCTATGTATGATTTAATCTTTAAAACTGCGCAATGGATTTTGATGCGGTTTTTATTAATAAATAGAGTGATTCAAGAGGATGGTATATAATTTATTAGGTTTTAGACAAAGCGGGGAAGCCGTGGGCGGAAAGCTAGTTTAAAATAAATAACATTCCCCTTACCGAAACAAAACAAAAGTTCAACACATCGCACGTATATAGAGGTAGGTACTGTTACATGAAGTCACTACGCTCTGCAATTTTAAAGACATTTATGTGATACTCCTTGTTGCCCTTTTCAAGTACTTCGACTGGCATTCCAAAATATACCTTATGTCCCTCAACTTAAGAGTAATAATGGAGTCTAACAATTCTCCCTTGTTATTTAGATATTATTTCGTCGCGGTGTTCGAAATAGTGATTTAATACAACGGCGTAGAGTCTGTTTTGTTGTGGCAGAAGCGGTTCAGGACATACAATCCTGCATCCGAGATGTTTGCAGTCTATTCAAGATGAGTCGCAGTGGTATCGTCAGGTGTTTTATTCACATGATTCGCGATTTTGTATGCTTATATAGATACAACTCACAACAAAACAAACAACAAACTCTTTAGCTTTATAATATTAGTATAGACTAATATTATAAAGCTAAAGAGTTTGTTTGTTCGTTTGAAAGCGCTAATCTCGGGAACTACTGGTCCGATTTGAAAAATTCTTTCGATGTTAGATAGCTCATTTATCGAGGAAGGCTATAAGCTATATCATTACGCTACTACCAACAGGAGTGGAGCCACGGAGGCGAAACCGCGCGGAGCAGCTAGTAAGTTATAACTGTGAAAAGAACAGAGTATGGGAAAATAGTATTTGAGATTATTTTCTTGAAAGATGCTATGCATAATATATGTCGCATTTAATATCTACTTATTGTTTGTTACAACAGTTTGAATATGAATAATAGATTAGTACATTTTAATTCGATTTTTTTATTAAATATAACTCAAGCAGCAGGTCGATTCTGGGTTAGACGTAAAAAATGTGGAAATAATTTTATTGAATGCTTTTAACTAAAACTTACTTATCAGGTGTGCCATAAAGTCAAAAAAGTAAAAAGCAGGCTATTATTTATAGTAATAAATCGCTAATCTTTTGCGTGAAAACACGGCCTTTTTCACAGCTAATGAGTGAGTCATTCTCGGCTACAGGGAACTTTAATGAAGAAGTTGTGTGTATGTACCTACGGTAATCCAGTCAAAGAGAAAGGCGTATTCAACCACAACATAAGATATACTAGCTTACCGCCCGCGGCTTCGCCCGCTTTGTCTAAAACCTAATAAATTATATACTAAAACCTTCCTCTTGAATCACTCTATCTATTAAAAAAACTGCATTAAAAATCCGTTGCGTAGTTTTAAAGATTTAAGCATACAAAGGAACATAGGGACATAGGGACAGAGAAAGCGACTTTGTTTTATACTATGTAGTGTCTAAACATTACAAATGAATTATTTCTTATTAATGAATTATGATGAAAGATTACTCAAAGACTACTATGAACTTTTATTGAAGAAAGCCAGCACAGCTTCGTTTAGGTTGACCCTGGACAAATTAAAAAAAAAAAGACGGGTTGCACTCCGGGAGTGCCGGCAGAAGTGAAAACTTGATTATTAACGTTGAGCATGTTTGATATCCATCCGTCTTACGCTTTTTCGATCAGGTCACGTGTCCTGACGCGAGTTTAAGATTTTATACCCATTACAGAAAAAGTGCTCAACGCCGCTAAAGAAGTTTTCACTTCAAAAAGACGGGTTGCACTCCGGGAGTGCCGGCAGAAGTGAAAACTTGATTATTAACGTTGAGCATGTTTGATATTACGTCTTACGCTTTTTCGATCAGGTCACGTGTCCTGACGCGAGTTTAAGATTTTATACCCATTACAGAAAAAGTGCTCAACGCCGCTAAAGAAGTTTTCACTTCAAAAAATAATATTAAAAAAAATGAAACTACCTTCAAACTGTCAGAACTAAGACGAATTAACACATTAAAATAGGAATGGCATAGTTCTCAAATTAAAAAAATATCATAAAAATCGGTTGACTCTGTCCCACAACTTATGTTACTCTGTAGAGATGTAGCTTTCTTGTGGTAAATCAATTTATTACATCGGTAGCACAGAATACATAATAGTAGCTAAACGCTATCGGTAGAGTAATTTTTGAGACAAATCGTAACCTTCTTTATAATATCAGGATATCGCTGTCCGTACTTCTGCACATTCAAAGGGTAATCCTCAGTGATGACGTCACGAAGCGTTCGTCGTTGAGCATTAGTGTGTGGTTTTACGCAGAACATTGGTCGATTCGCTTGTCTGCTCTGACATCACTATTGTAACCCTTGTATAATGCGATTTGCTTTGATCTGTAAACGCTGTGTAGTGTCTAGTTTGCCCGATCATGTAATCGTCGAGTGACTGGAGAATTTGGGAATTTTCAAAAATATGTGGTAATAGCTCGGTTAAGCTGAAACGTTTGTCAGTAAGTATATTTTTAATTTTTTTGAATTTAGGTAAAGTGCATAGTGTGTTGAAACTATAAAATAATTTAATTAAAAAATGTTTTTAAATAAATCGCGTTTAATATCCGTTTAAATTGTTTTTTTTTTTTCAATCATATTGCTTTAAGATACGCCGTTAAAAGAATGACCAATGGCTGGTGAGCAGTTGGGCGGCGTTCATTAAACTTTAACTACTGAAACCGAGTGCGTAGTTAAGTCTGAAGTTAAGCCGTTGGAATTCATTTGCCCTCAGTCGCCGGCTAAATTATTCAGTTTAATTCTTCCACTTTTTGCCGACGAAAAAGTTGTGCAATTATTTCCATGGGTACTTTTTCTTCTTCTTCGTGGCTCAAATGTTCTGGGGTTAAATTGCGTTTGTGAAAAGCGTATGCTGGTCGAGTACTTTAAAAGTCCCGTATGCCCTTGCAGGGTATGGGACACTCTGTGTCCTGCTAAAACTGGACTTTATTTGTTGGTAGGGACTAAACAATACGGGGAAGACGGGAAATCGAACTTATGCCAATGGTAAATGAAAATATTTTAAGATGTTGGTTTTATTTCAAACACGAGTTTTTATCTTTTTTATAAACCACCACCTATATTATATGGAAAAAGGGGATTTAAAATTTTGTAGTTAGTATAATACCTACCTCTATAAAGATATCACTTAAATTATGCTTAAATCCCATGAATAATTCAGATGTTAAAACGTAGGTAGATAAAATATTATGACAAAGTTACTTTCTTGTTTACGTTAGAACTTAGATAACAGAGATTAATTTCTTTAAAGAATATATGCAATAATTTGCCTAAAAGTCTAGGAACAAGACATCAATAAACAGGGATGGTAATGCAGTTGTAGACTCTATTAAAATATCATCCTAATCCGCTCAATTATTTTTACGCAAAAGACTAACTATCATCCACCCAACAATATAAACTTTTACTCCTACAATATTAGAAGAATATGATACAATTTCCACAATCGCACTGCACGACATAAGCTCAAGTACCATCCGCACCACCTGGATGAGTGGCTATCAACAACTGTGCGTTTTTCACGGCATTTTCTGCCCCGAACAACAAAATTGTGGAACAGCTTGCCATCTTCGGTGTTTCCATCTGCCTACGATATGGATGCCTTCAAAAAAAGAGCCTATGTGTCTCTCAAAGGCCGGCAAAACAATCGCAAGGTTACCCAACGTTTTAAAGTTATTTATTATAGCATTTAATCATAGATAGACTACAAGCCCGCATAGGAAAAAAATATGGGTCAAATGAACCAC
>CAJQZM010013602.1:0-14003 GCA_907164665.1 Colias nastes
CAACTCTCGATTTTTTCCCCTTGTCCCCATGATTTTTGTACGGCGTTGCGGAATAATGGATTAAAAGCAGTATAGGCATAGTATGACACAGATGCCGTACATGGTCAAATGACCAAATTTACCCCCGGTAACTCTCGGAAATTAAATAAAAATTCCGACTTTGTGGACCACCATTTTTGTACGGCACTGAGCGGTTTCTTATTATTTTTAATGGATCTATCGATGGTTAAGAATGCCGTACATGGTCAAATGACCAAAATTTACCGAGTCTACCTGTACTTTTCAATTCTCATCTGCACTCAGTTGGACAGCTTACAAGTGACGGCATAGTGATGAATCTTATTATTTTATGCTCTTCTATCGTTCTAGATATGTCCCCTGGTGGTTCATTTGACCCATATTTTTTTCCTATGCGGGCTTGTAGTCTATTATTGTTGTAATTAAACAATTCTGTTCATTGATCAAGACGTAATTAAGTGAAGTTTCGGCCTTGTCGCCTGGTGGCAAAAAGTACCATTTACTCTGAGTCACAAGCCCCTGCGTAGTTTGTTGTTATATGAAATAATCTTAGGTGTACCAAATATAGAATGATATTATTTATACTAGCCGTGCCCGCAGCGGCCGACAAAACTATTAGTAAAAACGTGGATGGTTTTTGAAAAATAAAGTAGCCTGAACTATTTTCAATCCAACTCGGTTTTGTGTTTTTGCCGTGGTAATGTAACAGACAGACGTCTTTTGTGTTTATAATATTAGTATCTAGTGTTAGTGATTTATGTAATCTGGGTGAAATTGTAGACTAGGTATTCTTTTGCTTAAATTTGATCATATTTTTGACATTTTCTTAAAAACAAAATATATTTGAAATCAACTTAACAAATATTTATTAACCTAACAAAATAAAGAGTGATAAAGATTCCATTGGCCATCGACTTGACGATCGTCTGTAAACCAAAAATATATAAAAGATACAAAACTAAATGTACTGTGAATCTTATTCCCCGTTCACGAAATCAAATTTCCTTTATCCCAAAACTCCACAATGCTCAATCACGTTTAATACGCTACCTGTATCATCCCTCGGCGCCCTTTATCATTTTTTGTGCAGCCGTTTATTGTCCGAACACTTTTTATGAATCATCTAACGTGTGGTTGCAATCATTTGACATGGCCGCATTCCAGCTGCTAATTTTAATACTGGCTTTACATTTAACACAAATTCCTTGCGTAAACAACTTTTTTCATAAACTGTGGAATGGTTTAGAACATTAGACAAGAAGTAGGCTTGTAGAATTTCGTTTTAATGTGCCTATCTATACTAATATTATAAAGCTGAAGAGTTTGTTTGTTTGTTTGAACGCGCTAATCTCAGGAACTACTGGTCCGATTTGAAAAAAAATCTTTCGGTGTTAAATAGCCCATTTATCGAGGAAGACTATAGACTATATATCATTACGCTAAGACCAACAAGAGCGGAGCCACGCGGGTGAAACCGCGGATCGCAGCTAGTTTGTTATAATTTGTAACAATTACAGGTAGAGGTAATCAAATGTTTGTAGAGCGAGTATTACATTTTAGATCCAAATTCTGGGGTCAGTTGTCATATTAAATCAGTGGTCATATTAAATCGATTAGTAGTACTTATTATTCTGACAAATGCCTGTAAGTATAAGAGACAAAATTTCTGTCTGATTGATACGTGTTTCAGTTATGCTCTATTTATTTTAGTTTTATGTACAAGTACCACATAAATGTCGCTAACAAAAAATATTTAATTCAAATGTTAAATTTACTTATCTATTGGCAAAATCTCTGATTATTATCTATTGATAATAATCAGAAAGCACTAAAATAATCGTCTTTCTTTTGCCTGATAAACTTAGTCACCTGAGAACCTCCATCTTTAAATAATTCTCAATGTATTGTTAAACATTTACAATTGTAGCCACTTAGCTCGTCATTATGCAGTTAAAGATAATTGACAATTTACTTGCATCTGTCTTGAGCTGGTAATTACTGCGAATATGCTGCTGTTAATTTGTTTATGTCCTTTTTAACACCTACTTACATTCTACATTCTAGAAACATTCAAATATATATTTTTATGAAAAGGAGATTATAAAAAAAAAGAAACTATTGGAGTTTTACCAAAATTATGCAAACAAAACAATACCTATACGAGTCGATGTTTATATGTCACATATTTACTAGATAAGTACCTATAGCTATATTGGCGCCATTCGTGTGACCTTCGAAAATAATATGTATTTGAGTTCTCAGTCCTTCATTTTAAACTTCCAATAGAATAGATGATAAAAACTAAATATATACGACCATACATTTAGTCATAATATTATTATAAGCTATTGACAATCAAACTCAATGACTTTTTATTCATATAAAGATATTTTGAATAGTCACTTTTATGGACCCAGGAATATTTGCTGAACCAACTTGTAGTTATAACAGTTCTGTTACTGTTATTCGAGGTCAAGATTTATTTAATAATAACCCGTTATAATGTCACACGTTTGAATTGCTTTGTTCAGTATCTTACATTCCACTTTTATAAGATTGTTAGAAAACAGTAAGCTGTCATATTTCTACTTTATTTTTTACTTGCTGCTCCGCGCGGTTTCACCCCCGTGGCTCCACTCCTGTTGGTCGTAGCGTGATGATATATAGCCTTCCTCGATAAATAAGCTATCTAACCCCGAAAGAATTTTTCAAATCGGACCAGTAGTTCCCGAGATTAGCGCGTTCAAACAAACAAACAAACTCTTCAGCTTTATAATATTAGTATAGATAAAGAGTAGCATTTTTAAAGCAGGTACACGATAGCTTTTTAAATAATAGTTCCTACTTTTTCTTAAACAATTGATATAAATGTGAAGCACCAAATGAAGAGGTATTTTACACAAAATTACTGAACAAACTAATACTATCTTCCGATTCAGCTAAAAATCTATAAACAGATAGATTGAGACCTGGTACTTTACTAGCAAAGCCTAAATCTGGATCAGTTTATACTCGGGAATTAGAATTTATATTTGAATCAATGAATAGGTAATTATTAAATTTAAATAACGTGCAATAAATAATTCAAAAAGGTTTTTTCTATCCAGTATTGGATTTCAACTCAAACTCAAACTCAAACTCAAACTCAAACTCAAACATTTATTTATTCAATTAGACTTCTTCGAGAAGCACTTTTGAAACGTCAATACATATTTTTAACATTTACCACCGATTCGGAAAGCAGTATCTATGGAGAAGAATCGGCAAGAAACTCCATAGTTGCTCTTTTAAATCATTTCAGTATTACAATTTAATTTTACAAAATATGTAAGTAACTGTACGTATATATCATAATATGCCAAAGAACTGTCCTGTGGTTTTTACGCGACAACCCTCCATGGGTTTTTATCTTCCATATATTCCTTAATGCTGTAATAGGCTCTCTGAACTAATACGTTTTTTACATAATTTTTAAACTTAGCACTACTAAACTCTTTAATACTATGAGGAATTCTGTTGTAAAAAAGTATACCTTGGCCCATAAATGAATTTTTAACTTTAGCTAACCGGTAAAATGGCATTTCAATTTTATTTCGATTCCTTGTGCCATAACGGTGTCTATCTCCTACTCTTGTGTGTAAGTCTGCGTTTTTGTGTACATATAAAATATTATTAAATATATACTGTGATGGTACTGTGAGGATACCAGTATTCTTAAAAAGATCTCTTAGTGAGTCCCTAGCACGTAAATTATATATAGAGCGTATGGCTCTTTTCTGTAATATAAATATAGTTTCTATATCTGCAGCCCTGCCCCATAGCAGAATTCCATAGGACATAATGCTATGAAAGTAGCTAAAATAAACCCTCAGCCCTCTTAAACGATGCAAAGACAAAATTTCGAAGTACCTAACAAAGATGAATAACTAGATTAGGCATAATAATTAAACCTTACAGAGAATATATCTCTCATACAAATGATTCATTCCTTATCAATTTCGGAAACATGAATACCATATATTATACTGTGAGAAAAATCTCATTATCAGTCACATTAATGGGCTTTGATGATTATTGAAATGATGAATCAGAATTTTAAATAAACTGTAAATATAGTTAGAGAGGGTCTAAGATAAAGCAGTGGTTTTGGTTTGTTTTGCTATGTGAAATAATTTATTACTTAGAATTTGAATTGAATATTTGACTGGAAGTAAAAGCAGAAGCTTATAACCGTTGGAAATATAACAGCATTTTAGTCCTTTACTTATCGATTAGTGAAATCTAATCCAAATTCATCGCAAGATAATATATAGAGTAGTAGGTACTGTAAGTGTAATGGGTAATGGTAAATTATGTCAAATGTTCCTGGTCATTGTATCGTAGTCAATGTCTTACAAGGCTTGCAATATAATATTATGTAATTTAAAGGAGCCTAGAGGACTGATTAAAATTTCAATTTCAAAGTCAAATTATAAAAATTTAACTGTCTTAAATATTAATAGCATTACATCTTCCTTAAGCAACATTAAAATAGTTCTACTTATAAGTTGGAATACGTAATTACCAAGCAGGATAAAACTAAAACATCCTGTTTGTCTCGTGTAAAACGAGTAATTGATTGCAATACGCAATATTTTAACGTCGTTCTACAATTAATACTCAATCAATTAATGATGACTAAGAAATACAATAGCTTATTGTGCATTTAGTTTATTTTTGCCGACGATATCCTAATCGAAAGAAAACAGGTCGTTCTTAAACCACAGACATTAAATTCATTTGTTTATTTTGTTATTTATATGTCAAGCAACTTAGTAATATCATCATGGGTCATACGATTTCACTTTCGATATCGTCGTATGTCATTGAGAAATTCTCTATTGAGCATCAAGGGAACAATGAAATCAAATTATGATTACAATGTATTAGAAAAAGTAGAGGTTAAAGTGAAGGTGTTCGTAGTGAATGTTTTGCAAGAACCAAACAATACACGACCGTGTGAAGGACTAATTCAAGGCGACCTTTCGAGCGCAATGAGTGACATTTAGTTGCCTATTATAGTCGCAACGCTATTAAGTTCATCGGTTGTCTCTTCTCGAACTAAAGACTGGGGGTCATGGTGCCAGAAAATAAAATCACCGAAGAATAGTTAATACATTTTATTTTATTTCATTTATATTAGGTACTTTATAACAATACTTTTAACAGTCTTAAAACGAACGACTTAGTGAGACGGTCGGCGGTCCACGCCGTGAGTCTATCTACAATATTTACAATTGGATCGGTCAGGCGCACGTGAGCGATATGAAGGCGCGCGGCACGGGGTTGGCGGGAGCGGTGAAACGCTGCACTCCGGAGCAGCCCGCGCCGCGCGCCACCGCCTCGAAGAACTGCCGCAAGTCGCTGACCGACCTCGTGGGCGGAGCCTGCAGGTCGTGGAGTGACGTAGCCCGCCGCGGCGTCTCGGCCACAGTCACTGGCCGCGCCAGCTGCTCGCTGCTCCGCGCCAAACTTCCACCGCTTTGTGACAGTGACTCGAACAACGCGCGCCGCTCTCGCACCGGGACGTACTTAGACGCTACTTCATGAGCATTTGGAGAACAAGACCTCGCTCGGTTCTCTAGCGACGCAGTCTTACGCCTGGCCATTTCCATCGCGAATCTCCCTCTCTCCGCTCCGCCGGCTGTCCCTTCCCAGCGTTTCAGGTATCGATGTCGTCCCAGTTCTGTGTCCGTGGACCTCGCCCGGGGAAGAGTGTGATGTTGGGGAGGGCTACCGTTCAATTTACTGCAATTGTTACATTTTATGACTTCCGCTTTACGTACAGGTGCATCTACAACGTCTATAGTTTTTAACGCGTCGAGAGAAAGGGATAGGTCGAGGCTGCGATCGGATGAAGAGTCGTAATCGTCGTCTTCTACGACGATGCCCTCGTCCGTTGCTGCTGGGGAGTGATCTCTCGGTAACTGAGTTTCAGACGCTGTAAGCAATCTTCTTCGCGCCCTCGGAGGCGGTCTGGGAGGACACATTGATGTGTTCATTTGAATTGTCTTTGGTTTGCGGTTAGATGTGTCTGCCGCTGGCAACACGTCCAAAAATCTCACTTGTGGCAATGGTGTCTGTCCTAAGATTTCTATGCAGAGTGCTCGCACCCATCGCGCGTATTCCGTCGCATTGCAAGCCTGTAACAAAGAAATACACACTCATCATTGATAATAATTAACTCGTTAAATTGTTGGCAGGAGATGAATAACGTAAGACGGCTATTTGAATATTTCCAACGGAAACGTTGAGAAAGGATGAGGGTGAACGAATTGTTAAGGGACAGAACTAGAATTGTACGCATGGAATGTAGAAAATAGTATCGTCACAACGTGTTTCATTTACGTATCAACACCTTCGCGCTCTAGCCCTTCTTATGGTATAATGGGCCCATCAAAGGTCACGCACAAAGGGACGATGATTTACGGGTGTTGCGCTTTATTGAGGTCTATTTAAGGTAAATCGTGAGAAAGGCGAATGACGAAGGGGAACAAACGTCTTGAAGAGCATCTTATCTCATTGTACTTGTCCCCATCATGTCAGAAACGTGAAATAGGATCCTAGACAAGGTTTTTTCTTAAAAAAATATTTTACCGGTTGTTATTAGCCTTACATACATAGAAACTCATACATTACTTATTTAATATAGAAATAGATATTTACATAATAATATTCATTAAATAAATTCAGATTTTCAGTTTTAACAGAAATGCACTAGCGTGAAAGGACGTCTACAAAGCAGTATAATAAGAAGTACAAAAACCTAGAAACATGACCTCGATTATCGACATTTAAGTCAATCGTAAACTAATTTGGTTACGTGTTATCAATTAATAAGTAAACATATTATTAGCATATGAATGGGCTGTGGTAATGACTCCGTTACACATTTTTATCTTTTATTTATTTCTTATGTAACGAGTTAATGTACGAAGGTATTTAAATGTAGCTGTTTACACTTTGGCTTACCTAAATACTTTTAAGAGAAAGTAAAGTTGAGTATAATGTTACTTTAAAATTTTAATCACTACATAGTATAAAACAAAGTCGCTTTCTCTGTCCCTATGTCCCTATGTCCCTTTGTACGCTTAAATCTTTGAAACTACGCAACGGATTTTGATGCGGTTTTTTTTAATAGATAGAGTGATTCAAGAGGAAGGTTTATATGTATAATAACATCCATCAAATAGTGGAGAAGTACTGTTATTTTTGAGGTTTCTAATGTGATGTCGTAAAAAATTACATTTTTGCCGCTTACATTGCAAACGCAGGCTGAACCCTACGAGTTTTATCAAAATAATGTACTAAGTATTATACACATTGAAAAGGTCTACAGAAAAGTCCGCGGTGGTATAATATGTCTATCTCTTATGGATAACCCACAATAACTTTTTTTTGTCATTTACTTTTTACGACAAATAATGGCTAATTTTCGAAGCGATTTTAACCAATACATCATTAATCCTTAACCAATTAAATACCTTGAATACATTGTTCATTTAATATAGATCTATATGGCCCTTCACACCGTATGATTTAAGTGAATATTTTCAAAGATATTACAGATTTAAAAATTGCGGGACGTAGCGTTTGCGGCGGCACCGGCCAGCCGCCCGGCTATATAATATTTTATACCCGTGCGAAGCCGGAGCGGGCCGCTATGTTTTTATATACAACGTTCACAGTTTTTCTGTAGTGTATTTAGTATCAGCATTGCACCCGTGCGAAGCCGGGGCGGGTCGCTAGTTAATAATAATATACAAGTTAGTACGCAATATTAAGTTGTATTCATTCAATATTGTATGTAAATCTAGTCACGCGGCTCTACGTGGCTCTGCTCTGCGCAGAGTTTTTGTTTGTTTTCTTTTTTTTACTACAGACCAGAAAAAATGTATATCCAATCCATTTCAAATGAAAAAATTCAATTGCATTATTTACGTAGCTTTTGTCTAGACGAAACGTCATACCTACATTGTGTACCTACCTTGCAAATGCATGATTTGACTTTCAATACATTTATTCATCGGATAGTGTAATTGACACCGTAAAAAATAAACAAAGGTTGTTTAGAAGTCTGTCGATTTTAACACAACTGTAAAATTTATTAGGAAAAACTAGTTTTATATTATACCAAATTGAATTGTTTAAGTCGATACCAAAGAAATTACATTTTCTAATATTATAATTAATATTAATTTATTTCATGTTTTAATACATTTAATAACAATAATTAATCATAACATTGCGTAAAAATGAAGCAAATTTGCTAACACTAAATTATGGGTTTTGAAATCGTTTGAAATAGTACAAAACAATGAAAAGATTGTTAATTACACATTATGCTGCATGACCTTTGATAATAATTTAATAATTGCTAACATTATCATTAGTGTAGGTACCGTACATATTTAATAATAAATATAATATACGTACAATATGGTAATGGTTACAAGGCTTAAAATGACCTACACTATGACCACCTAACGGTAAGTCTGGTAGAGTATGCGTATATAATATATAAAATGCGAAGTATATTATAAAATATGCAAATTATTTTAAAAAATATTGACTAATTGCGAAATTCTTGGAATATAGAAATATATTTTTAATTACCCATATCAATATATCAAGAAAGACCGAAACAAACAGGCGTGAAATCGTAAACTTTTATTATGTTATTGTATGGGTTTAATAAGTTAAATTTAAATTGAATAAGTTACGTTACAAATAGCATAGGGCAAGATACTATCGTTATTTTAACCGCTCGTGTATCATAAACCTTACATTTTGTAGGAATAGCTGCCGTTTCTAGCATTACCACAGACTATATGATACTATACTAGTAAATACTACACTTTATTTAACCGTTCGTGTATGAACGCCTTATAACCAGACAATACGATCAACGATACTCGATTCAACAGTTCACACGTGTTCCTTGCATTACGATCGCGATATTATGTTTGAAATAAACGTCTCGTTCCTATAGCAATTATATTGTACTCGACATTATGACTACATCGCTTACTTATGTTACATCCGTTGAGAATGCAGATCATATCTATGGGACTCATTTAAGTTGGCTGATGTGCAAATTGCTCTGTTGTAAGTGTAACACAATATGTGATTGATATTGTGATTGTTTTAGGGTTGTGAGAAAGCTATTCAACTTTTTATTTAGTAGGAATTAACGCATGTTTAACTACCTATAGGTAATACGTTTCGATACATTTAGCAACAAACAGTTTGGGGATAATTGAACTAATAAGAATCTATTCAAAACATACAATCGATCTTTGTCGAAAGGAACAATAATTCTTGTATCATTTTTCATTTTGATCTTGTGCCTCATTTGATCATGTGCCTCAATTAAAAACGCAACACATCCGTATTTTGCCTTACTTTTAAATGCTTCAGACACTAAGCACCTTATTTCAAACACTAGGCAGTAAATAATCACCTGAAACGTAGCGACCACTGCGTTATCCAGTAGCCGCGAGAGCTGGAAGGCATTCTGCAGATTAACAGCTGCTCGCAGGTGCAGGTGCCGGAGCGGCAACCTCGCGGCTGGGCGGCGGCGCGGCAACGTCCCATCCCGCCACGCGAGCAGACAGCCATCTCGGATCGCGCACCTCACCCAGGCCCATGATACGTCGTCGTCTTTGTAATACTGTCGGAGGACACCTGGGGGAAAATACTATTGTTAGTCAATCTATCCTCTTAAAGTAATTCTAAATGATTCATGAGACTATAAAGATTTTAATTTATAACTTCTACCAATTATTTGGACAAGTTCATATTATGTTATTCTGCAATATTTCATAAGCTATACGAATATGTCTTTTGAGTCATATTTCAGTATCAATGTGATGATATTCCCAGAGCAATACGACTGGCTACTGTACTGGTTCTAAAATCAATAGTTATTGTATTTTGCCGTCTTTCTATTCCACAACCCTTTTGCTTTTCAGAATACCTACAAGAATGGCGTTCTAAATTATTAATTGTATGCTCGTACCCACAGAACTATATCGTTTTGTGCTCGTACCATCTAACACGTTCACTTTTGTATGTTTATTTACTTGTATCTTTTCTTGGTCATTTAGGTCAAATAAAGATAATCTATTTGCATAATATTCCACAAGTTTATTGCAATCTCATATGAGTTTAGTTACACCAACAAAAGTATGTTAAGACTCATTTACTTAAAGACTTGGCTATGTTTGCTTGTATACGGATTTCAATTATAAAAATACAATCATTTAACATGCGATACGATTTTTCAAATATTTCTTCTTTTTTTTTAATTTTAATCATATCACAAAGAGCGCGCTCGTAAGATGATACACTTAACTCCCTCAAACCATTTTGTTTCCAAACAACTCTTGTTATAGCTCATTGTTGCTTCAATAAATCCACATCGAAGTAACGTGTTACAACAGCACGACCCAATTTCGGTCAATTTTCGTCCGATAAACCTACTTTATCTTTAATAACAGACCGCACGCGATCCATAGCCGAAACATCAATATTTCCTACTCATAATTTACGCTTGAAGAAACAGCTAACTTAAAAAAAAACAACCGACATCGTGATGGTGCTACTTTTGGTTCTATTCTTACATTTAATCGGCATATTTTAATGTATCTAGACTTTGAATCTGAGCATTTGCCGTGGTAAAACTAGGCACAAAATCAAGGATTAATGTGTTATGACAAGAAACAAAATAATAATAGCCTACACTGCACCATGATGGTGCTACTTTGGATCTATAAATACATTTAGTCGGGATATTTAAATACAACTAGGCTTTTAATTTGAGCTTTAAAGATTACCTTGGTAAGGTCAAGCATAACGGAAACAAAAAATTAAACAACAGATACCGTGATGGTGCTATTTTTGTTTCTATAGTTACATTTAATCGGCATATTTTAATGCATCGAGGATTTGAATTTGAGCAATTACCTTGGTAATATCAAGCACAAAATCAAGGAACCACGATAAGACAAAGGAAACAAAACCTCGCTACAGACGCTTGTCATCAGACTATTTTCGAGATAATGAAATTCGGAAGATATTTACATAAGTTCGAAGGCAAAGTTGGCACTTAATTAAAACGCGATATAAGCAACAAAGAAACATTTGAATTAAAATGTATTTCGTGGGCGTTGCGAAACAAGCATTGAGTCAGATGCAGATAATGTTGGGCGTTAACTCTTTTTACTTTTACAGATAATACCCATATCAAATTCTGTGTTTCGAAATAACGGAATATATAATAATAAATAATAAATAATAATCAATATTTCAGGACAATTTTCACACACGGCACAATCTGATCCCATACTAAGCTTTCGCTTGTGTTATGGAAACCAGATGGCTGATAAACATATACATATATAATTTTTAAATAAATACTTATATAGATAATTAACACCCAGACACAGAGCAAACATCTATGTTCATCACACAAATATTTGCCCCGGGTGGGAATCGAACCCACGACCTCTGGCTTGGAAGGCAGGGCCACTACCAACCAAGCCAACCGGTCAATATATGGACGAAATTGTATATATTTTTATACAATCGACCAGCATATTAATTAGAGCCAGAGTTAATAGGATGTTTCTTTCACAAACAGATTAGAAACTAGGGAACAATAACGCTATCTATCAGAACCCAATAGTTTATGAAACAAACTGACAGTAATATTACCACTTCTTTGCGATACTTACTGAAAAATTATAATGGAACTAATGAATTCTATGGTATTTTCATCCTCATAATCGATTATAGTTGTCTTGCTACGAAAAAAGTCATTATTTTCTTACGGAGAAATTTTTGAAATGACTAAAAAGAGAAGACAAACCTAACAAGAGTTAATTTATTAAATTGTATCATACATTTTAACAACTTGATTATAGGATCAGAATGAGCATAAGAAAAGACATGCACATTCTAGTTGGCTCCCATGACCTCCCAGAGATACATATATCACACTATCGGAAGGTCAGAGGATATCCTTTTGAACGGAATTTAAATATGTGGTCATTTACATATCTTTAATATGATTATGGTCATAGATATATGTTCGCAAACGCATCAGCAATACCTTCTCCTTGAAGTGGAATCTCCTTGAATATGTGAAATGTTTTATGCATTAATTTTGGTTAAATAATATCATTAAGTATAACATGTTGTGTATTGGGTATCTCCTGATCTTCAATGTTATTGGTAACAGTCATCAAAATTTTGGTAATACCACGTAGGTTGTATTCGTCTGTTATGGTATGTTTTGTTTCGTTGGCCGTATTAATCGAAAAATTACAATCATTTGCTAGTAATAAATATTTACTACACAAATGTGTTTGACAAAGTACAAACACAAGTAGTATCATTTTTCATATAGGGTTTATGTTAATAAACACGTATATGCAATGGTAATTACTTGAATTTTTTTTCGTGATCAGCAAATGCGTGACGTAAATCTGATACAAATGATGAATCATGTAATTATTGTTCAATGTTAATTGAGATTCAACACCTGGCACATAAGGCATTGCATATTTGCATGTATTACCATCTTGTTTCGGATGTTGCTTTAATGTGAACTACATGGAAACGTGATAATTATCATAATTGATAATTGGACTAATAAGAGCTCTTTAGAGATTGGACAAAAAATTAGGTTTTAATAATGAGGCTCTAATAATGAAAATATGTCTATAAATAATTATGCAAGGAAAATATTATGACGAAGATGTGAGGATATATCTACCAAGTTTATTTTTAGAATTGTATTATCTCATAAACTAAAAAAAGACGACGTGAATTTATTATGCTTTGTAAACTAAAATTACTATAAGGATAAATCTTGATACAAAAATACATAGACGTTTACTTCTGTCTGTCTGTTCTGTTAATTAATAAAAAACGCTCTAAATGAGGACTTATACCTACCTAGGGTCATTGCGCCAGTTCGCGTCCACTTAGTGCAGTTGGAAAGTTTGAAGGAGAAAATAAAAATGTTCCAGAACAAATTTCAACGCAAAATTTATGTAACGTGTTCATTACATAGTCTATTTTAAGATTTACTTTCAATTGTGTTGGAAATATCATGTGGTTTTTATTTATCTAGACAAATAGCAGAATTAGGCGTTTTACCCAGTTCGCGTCCAAAAATTCCAGTTTGCGTCCACCTGTGGACCAGTTCGCGTCCACCAGCTTAGAAAAGGAATTAAGAGTGTATTGGGTGATTTCTTATCAGATAAATGCAAATAAAAATTAGATTTTAATAAATTATTTATTTACGAATATAGTTATTTAACAAAAACCGGTCAAATGTGAGTGAGACTCGCACACCGAGGGTTCCGTATTAACCTGTTTTTTTCATATGTTTTAACTGCAAATGATTATTTTTTCAATGTTTCCCTTATTTGTGCTATAAGACGTTGCTTCGTACCAAACTTCAAGTGTCTGTGTTCACGTAAAGTACCCTGTAGGTTTTGATTCCCTTGCGAATGTCGAAATTTGCGAAAATTTGCAGGATAAACGGCTGTATCTTTTGATTACTTTGGCTTATAAGTTTGATTTTTTCACTGCTTCAAGGGACCGTAGACTTGAGTATTCAATATAAATTTCAGCTTTATACCTCCACGCGTTACTGAGAAAAAGACAGAAAGACAGACCGGCAGACGGACATACAGACGGACGGATATCAAAGTGATCCTACAAGGATTCCGGTTTTTCCTTTTGAGGTTCGGAACCCTAAAATCAACATTCACTGTAAGGAAACTGGAAAAACTTATTTATATTTATCTTCTCATTATTATTAGAACTAAAAATTAACAAAAAACAAAGTTACGTTATGTAAATAAATAATAATCAGTTCTATTAAGATTACCTACCTAAGTACGTTTTAGTTTCTATTAAATTTATTTTTT
>CAJQZM010013611.1:0-15362 GCA_907164665.1 Colias nastes
ATTGGGATTTACATCACCCTAACTGATCCAAACAACATACCAAAAATGCAGAACTACATCGTGCTTTGCGAATTTAGGGTTTTTTTGTGTCGATTTCTACTGGCCTATCCTATCAATGTTTAACTTTAAAATTTCCTGGAGTTGTGACTATTTTAGAACGTAAACATTCTAATTATTTCGTAATAGTAAATCATTACATAGTATATAACAAAGTCTGTATTGCTGACTGTGCGACCCTATGTAGGTATACTTAATTCTTCTACGCAACAAATTTTGATGGGGGTTTTTAGTAGACAGAGATGGTCCGAATGCAGAGAAATCAAACTATATAGCTTATTATTTTACTAGATTTACACTACTTTAGATTACAATTTACTAGAAAATTTGGAAGGTGACTCTTAACAGTGTACGAGACTTTATATTGTGTCAAGTAAGTTAGAGATAATGGATATAATGTCAGTCGCACGTCTTGACTTCCGAGTTATAACATCTGTGCAGCGCGCATAGAACAAAGCTAGTTATTATAATGGCTGTAGAAGGGTAGTCACAATATTGTATATACAGGTAAATTTGAATAGGTATTCTTTGGCCGAAAAAACATTAGATTTAAAACTAAACAATTCTTCGTAAAAAAAGAGAAGTAAGCTTTTGGAAAATAGGTCTCTAGAATAAATTATGAGGCTGGCGGCTGAATTGATCCTTATAGTGAGTTAGGAGTAAATCCAATACAACCTGTATTTCAAATTGTTAAATACGTAAATACTAAATAGAAATAGAATACAGGCTGTATACTCCGAAACATGTGCATTGTGTTCTGATTAACCAGAACCGTCACAGTTTGTTGCCAAAATTAATATTTTACTACTGTATGACATAGAACAAATTCTACAAACCCATACTCGAAATTTTTTTTTGAATCGACAAATTTCATAATTTAATAGGTATTTAACGTCGGAAAGCTGTTGAACAAAACAAGACTTCCTGTAAAATATTGCAATTGAACCCACCAATAAAGAACCTACTGGTGTTTAAAGACTGATGGTCATAAACAATACAGGAAAAACTTATAGGATTTGAAATCGTAATACCTATTACTGACAACGTTTGATAAAAATTCCAGTACTAAAGCGCAGCATATACCTATCTACATTTCACATTTGCTTCAACTAATTTACAAACCAATAGATGCACGTCTCTTATTGGCAATTCTGGAAATCTCAGCACATTACCAACATTAAAACATTACCATTTCAACTATTCAAGTCTCTCTTAATCCACACACATTCTATGATCTATCAACAAGTGCCGCCTTCAGTAAAAACTAAAAGCACTTTAAAAGCGGTAGACCTGGTTCCTTTATGAGAAACCCGATGAATTATTCTCATGTGACGTCTGTTCACTTTATCTATGGTTTGTGGAAGTAATAAAAAGCTAGATCAGTTCGCGATAACGAATGTGTAAATTATACGAGTGTGTGATTATTGTTTAGAATGATAACATTTATACGAGTAGTTGCTATTCACGACACCATTCGCATAAAGATAAGAATTTCTTGTCCAAGTGTCATGTTCTTCAACATTTCAGGTTAATTATTATTTTTTGTCGTGTTCTTCTATGAACATAATCATGTCCTATCATCTATTACCTTTTACTATACTACCTTAAATTTGAAGTTGAGGAGAAATGAGTAGAAATAGTACCTACCTAAAGATATTAATAGGTCATCGTAGGTAGTAAAATATGGATACTAAATCGGTGAGACTAACATTTTCTTTGTCCGCAGAGATAAATAAAATTTAACAAAATTTAAAATTTTGCATCCTGTGGAAGATAATGAACAAAATATTCAAGCGCTTGTTACATTCTTCTTCATTCTTATGAAATTAATAATTTAGAAAACTAAGGAATGACATTTGTCGTCAAAATATAAAAATCCAAACATAATTTAATTAAAAAAAAATTCTTTAGTCGTTCTATAAGACTAAAAACGTTGCCACCCAATTTCGCTCTATTGTAGACGAGTCCAAAACATCGACTCTACAAGTAGAGCAGTTAAAAAGCATTTAGGTCATGTTTATTATCTCGGTTTTATGCGACGAAAATGAGATGTTGATTAATGTTTTGTTCAACTGAGGATGGAAATCAGAACAACGAATTTATATAAAGAATAGGAACAGCTCTTTACAGTAATTCTGAACAAAATTAACAGAATAATAGGTACAATATAATTATTAAAACCTTTAGCACAGTCAAGTGATGCTCATTTATAAGATAATGGGTTGTCCAAACTTACCTAAACAATCAAGGGCATTAACCAAAAGGAATCGTTGACACAACACACAAATAGTATCACTTAGTACGACACTGGAAATGCGAGAAAAACTGAGTTATCGCAATAATTAGGGCAGCCGGAATAGTTCAGGAGCGGTTTTAATTCATATTTTTGGCGTTACAGTTTCGCGGTATGAGCCGAGACGCGCAGAGCTAGCGGACAGCACCACGCGGCAGGGAGGTCTAAGGTGGACTGAGGTAAGGTGCGGCCTGCGGGACCGGGGACGCGGCCAGGCTTCGCGATGCCGCCCGCCCTGACATGGATCAACACAGTTTAATGATTGCATCCCTGCGTTGTATGACTAGCCATTACAATTATTGAACCCACGAACTCCCAAAACGACCACACCTTATTAGTACATTCAGGTGTTGCCTAAATGGTTGTTCCGCTGCGTTGCGCAAATAATAATGCGCATTGTCTTATTAAGATACTTATCTATCGATGGTCAGTTGGGGATTGTAATGAATACTAAACGGAGTGATTTGCTTGTCAGAACTTAAGCCGGTTGAAATATGACTTACGTGAATATGTTTTAAATGTGTGAGTCGTGCTAAAATAATGTACGATGTGATTCATTTAAGACTCTATGTAATACTTTATGTGTGTTTGTTGAAACACAACTTGACAGTTTGATTACTAAATAATAAATATCGAACTAATATTAAACAAAGATTTATCTCTATTGTTATCACTTTTACTTTATAAAAGCTTATTCTTTATAAATGCTTAATAAATTTCACAAAACTATAGAAATATAAGTTAAAAGCTTTTGTCTGAAAGTCGCCTTTGTTGGTGACAAACGTACCGATTTATCAATGTCATTGTTTTTGTTTATATTGCGAAGTTTTAGAAGCACGGAAATTGACTTTTTAAGTTGTACAAGAAATTACATTCAACTTTAGAAATCGTATTCTTATTTGTTAATGGTATTTCTTAAAATTTAATGTAATATCTAGTGATTCTGTGATTATTGTGAGAATGTATAAGACTGTGCACATGTGACTGGATTGGACTCTATCTCGACTCTACATTAAGAAGTGTGTAATAAAATTGTTATACTTTTAAGACAATAAATCTATTTTAATTTATTATTATGTAATATCCATTACTCTTTATTTTTACATAGATATAAGATCGTATTTTAAGAAATGTATTGTATGTATTTGTTTGGTTACATTTCAACGAAATTTAATATTAAGTGCTGCATTGCTAACTTAAAAGATTTCAATGCGACATGTTAGTATACGTATACCCGAAGCGTATACCTATATACTCTCATTTCTTGATAACTTTATTTGCTGTCGTCATCTTTTATAATTATTTTCATTGGGCAATTTAAAACATATATAAAACATTGTATCTTTTCATATCTTTGTAAGTAGATGATACCTGTGTTACTTGGACTTTATTTTATTTCTAAATATAAAACGGATAGCTCCAGGTTCATATAAGATGCCCTGTCGGAAACAAAAATTTAATATCCTCGGTCTGGTTGACTTTAGATATATCTTTGTATCTAACAAGAAACTGCTAGCATAGAACCTGTTCACATATTTTTATTCGAGGTTTTTAATATTTCTCAATGCTACTGCTACTGCTGTACTTTAACTAGAATATATCGGTTGGTTTCTCTTATTAGTTAGTGAAACGAAGTTCAATGTCTTTTTTGTATCGGAATTATCACTATCAAATAACTATTAAAATATAATAAAAACTTGGTCATTTTTTTCTGATTGACAATACATACTGTAATGTCTATATAATTGCGTGTGTGTAGCCTTTATCATTCATACATTTGTTGACTATAAGCCATATTATAATCAGCACCATTGTCGAACATCATGCGGGCGTGTAACTCGAGTAATCAAGCGGAGAAACGCCAAATTCAGAATAATAATTTTAATAACTGTAAGCAAATTTACACCAAAAGTTGGCAAACAAAATGGGTAAAAGACGGATAAATAAATGAATAAACAGCAATATGGATGGTCCTATCTCTTCAATGTTCGAAAAGAAAATGTTGTGCCTGCAGCGATTCTCGTTCACCTGGACTCTAGTTCATGGTACAACCACGAAATAACCCGTGAGTTCACCTCATTAACACTGCTGATCGCTGCTGCCACATCGTGAAACATCTCCTGTATTTAGTTTGTATTAATAATTATATTGATGTGATTCCCCATCGACAAACATTATATAAAAATCATGGTAGAGTAAAGCTCACATACAAGAAAACATATAACTCTCTTATGAGCAAAAAACGATCTTTAAATCTATAGGTAATTCACGATCTATTATAACTGTGGAAATATACTTTTCCTACATTTACTATAATTTATTTGCTTTTCAAAGCAATTTGTCTTGATACGTTATTCACATAAGAATACAGTTCGTTCGAGTGTAAATGAGCCTTTAATGTTAAAACAGTTACCACACGCAAACTGATAAATTCGAGGCACTCTTATTACTCTGTCATTAGTTGTAACAAATGCACATTGGGTAACCGACTGGTAACTTTCTCACTAAGGGCATGCTTCCACTAAGGCTTTGCGAATGTATTAGTACCACATAATATTATACCTAGTAGATAATATTGCATAGTGTCCATACTGATATTAATAAAATATGTTTGTGTTTATTGCACGCCTCATAAGCGAAGCGTTGAGGTGGGTACTACTGTCACTTCGCGCAAAACATCTGATTTTTCAAACTTAAAATGTCTTTATGTATCATACATTGCACTTGTAAGATAATACATACACACACATATTAAGAAAAAACACTATTTTTAACATTCATGATATTTTTGATGTCATTTTTGTCATTTAAACTAGTTAAAAAACAGTTTAAAAAAGTTCTGTCTTGGACGTCCGTGTGTCTGTATGTGCGGAGGATTTTCTTGTTAACACGATAGCGACCGAAATACTTTACTAATCGAGTCTTTTTTTTTCTCTTACGCTTGAGTATGCTCAGGAATAGAACTCTTTCATTTTTCAGGGTCTGATTCGATGTGGTTTAATCGTTATTAAATAAACAAAAAAAAATATCGACTGAGATTATGAGGCGTGCACTTTTGGATTTTCCAAACTTTTTTAGAATATAACAATGAATATTCTAAAGTTTTTATTTGTATTTTCACGCCACATCGGAGCGATTTTATGATATTATTTTTTTGTCTGGAGATAGTTAGGAGTCTAGAGAGGAACATAGAGTTTTATAGGGGTGAAATAACTCATTGCTGTGGGAATTTCCTTAACGCGGGCAAAGCCGGTAGCTGGTAGTATTATAATATTATCTTTGATAGAATTATTGTACTAGTACTAGCACTATGAATGCGTAGATTTATCATAAAACTCTGCATTAATATGCAACATGTCCATTCAAATGATTGCTGTCGGAACGTGGTTTGAATTTTGATGCAGTTTATAGGATTAACATTTTTATACCAGAATCTTTTCTAGCATTCTCTATGTTGATAACTATACAAATTGGTTCCATGTCTGTTGTTAAATTCAGTTCATTTTTTTTTTAAATTAGATTGATAAGGATTAAGGAACAAAAAATAATATGAAATGTAGGAATAATTAATGTTTATTGCTTTACTTATTGTTTTAACTTTCTGATTTCTCCATACCGTGTTCGGTGCTCTCCATAGCGTGTAACTTTTATATATTCTGTGATACTACCACAATGATGCTATAAATAAATCAAGTTTTAAATAAAGGAAAAATATTTAATTAAAGAACCTATTATTTTACTTCATACCAACAGTAGCAAATTATATGAGAAATAATATATGATGATAGATGTACTTTCCGCAGCCCACCCCAAGGTATGAAAAGGGTCTTGGAACCGTGGCACTGGTACATTTAAATAAATGGGATGTAATCTTTAAACCGAGAATTGTGTGGATTAATTTCAGAATACATTTACGCAAAGGGAAATTTATGAAATATATCATATTATATCTTTTACATAATATAATAAGTATATACCAACCGTAATATTAATAATACAATATTTACAATCTTTCAAATATCAGCGATGTTTTATCAAACAATACACGATAAAAAGCCTTTTTAAAACTGTACTAAAAGACATCAATTTCATGAATATTTCAAAGAAGACGCCACACAAGGGAAAAGTCGCCTTTATTAAAATTTCCGATGTCCTGTCACCTGCTTACCCTGTCATTCCCTATTAATGCCAGTCGTTTAAGCTCATAGTCTGTAAACTAAAACAAAACGCGTCACGTTTTCCATGCTTCACTCCATTACACATCTCACAGTGAAATTCATCATCATCTTAATACTAATACATGAAAATTTATGTAAATAGACTACACGCGACCCTCCGATGTCGCACATCACATCTGTGCTTAACGAACATGATATACATATTTATGGACTTACTTCGTATATTGGTTTATATGTTACTAACTTGGACGAACAGCTTTACTCGCATGGTGCTCTTATAAAATTGAAAATGCTAATACACACAGAAGCTATATCTGTGCCAAATTTTATCATATACCCGGTTAGCTGTGTTCTAATCTAGACCAAAGCTTTATGTCAATTGTCTGTATATCCAGTACCTAAGTAATAATAGTGGGAAGACTTTTCTTTTTACAAATCACGACCAGTAGAAGTGGTTCATCGGAAGATTATTAAATTTTGAATTCAAATTTCAAGTAGAACTAAAAAGTTTGTGGAATATTCTCTAAAGGATTATTAGATTCTCTTTAAAGTTTTGATCGCAATATCTACACACGTAGCACAAGTCACAGAAACTATGACTAAATTTCGACTCTATCGAGAACTTCTTCTTTCGTATATTAAAAGACTAGAACTATTCGGAATAGTTTAATAAAGAAAAAATATTATCTCTTTTTGTATACAAACCATTTGAGAATGAAGGAGATAAAGGAACACTGAAATTACAAGAAAAAATAATATGCATACGTAAGATTCATAAAGAACGCGTGTAAGTGTATAAATCTGATGATTTATAATGTCTATGAACAACAAAAATTTGTGTGTACCGTAGGGTAAATTGCAAAACAGGGAGATAAGGAAATTCATTAGATATTGTATAATAAATGTTATAATTTACTGTTCCCTCTACCCAGATAAACGCAATCACGTAATGTTATTGTGTTCCATCGATCTTCAGACCGAATACTTAGTATGGGGGTTGAGTTTTACGCATACAGCACTTTCTAGCGATGAATGCCTTCTTTGTAGAGAGGTTCTGAACAAATGCCTCGGTATTGTTACTATTTTTTATGCCTAGCTGTGCTTATGAACTCGGATCAAAGAATCGATAGTAAAGTAATTCCTTCAATGAAAGATGTGTAGTGCATATTTTTTACCTCCCACTAAAGGATTCTGTGGCACAAGATTCACTTTCTATTTATATTTTAGCCATGTCATATAGAGAAGTACAAAGACAATTACCAAAAGTAACTTATTTAATAAACATAAGAGAAACCTTTAAACTCCTTTAAAATATAAAAAGTAAAAATGTATACTAAACTCCTATTAAGAAATTTGTCTCTAGAGAACAAAGAAAATAATACAAAATTTACCTAAGTGGATTATTATGTCACGATCATCTTGACATTTTTATAATACAATAATTCTTAGCATACTCACTGTTATTATAAAATTCCATATAATATTACATTTTCTTTTCTAAAGCAATTTTTATTTCTGAACGCAATAAATACTGATATTTGTCTATCTCTGTTTTTCATCATCTGTTTTGATCCACGGCTTATTTAATGAGATAGTTTTGACATACCTAGACAAAATTTTTGCAAAATTAAAAAAATTCACGGGAAATATGATTAATTAAAGCTTTATGCGGAACGGTTATCATGCAATTAAATAAGCCGGAAAAGTGAAAAGCTACTTAACCATTTAAAAAATTAAAACATGCCAAATTAAATATTATTTCAAATAATATTTTATTTTCAGTTCAGGTGGGCAGAGAGCTTAAATTATACGCCAGCCATTGCCCTACTTCGAAAGTTGCTAGTAATAGGTTATTGAAAAAGCTCGTTTGTGATGCCATTTTAGGCAACATACGAGCATTTTGAACATCTCGTCAAGAACTGGTCTCCACGGGAGCCAATTATAAATGGGTAAAGTATTCGATTTAAATGACATTTACCTTATTGTACCAAGTGATACCATCGCACAGCTATATATGGATATTTCCCTTTTAAAACATACCATGACGTCTTTGACAAATATTTTTCTTACTTCATGGTTGTATTTTTTTGCAAACCCTCGCAAATCACAGGCAATGGGGACTAGATGGTTATTATACGAATATTTTTATGACAAACAGGTTTTTGGACGAAGAAAATACACTTCTCAAGTTTATGGAAATATGACTAAATCTTAACAATGACTTTCTTATGAAATCAGTATAACTTAGTTATACTTACTCGTACAAATAAAACTTATTTTAATGGGAATCCTTACCAAAAAATTCCGTCCAAACAACGCAATAAACTTGCTACACGTCACAATAATATTTGCATGAACAATGAACGAAGAGTGCTATATTAAGCGTATTCCAATAAACGCTTTTTCGTAACCAAATAACTTGAGAAGCTTACTCAATAAATAATTCAAGAAGCGTCAGAGTGAAAGTCAGAGTTTGTGCGAAATAGTACTTTTATATGCTAAGGGAATTTCGATTAATGACCAGCCAGAAAAGATCCCTAAAAGTTCGAAATTTCAAACAATAACACAACAAACATCACCCTCCAAAGTGCCTCCTTATATTGATTATCCTTAAATAAAATCCATAAAATTACCATTGGAATTTCTTTTGAAATTTAATGTTTAATGAACGCAAATTTCCTTCATTTAACCTTAATTGGTTAGATTAATAAAGGAGTAAAACGAAAAATAATTATTTTAATCCGGTGTGATTTCTTAAGTATGTTGTATTTACTCATAATTAAAAATTGCAACTTAAAAAATAAAAATAGCAAAAGGATATAAATTGAACTTGTTTTTGAAGTAGGTAAGCTTAAAAAATTTAGTTACTTAAATACTGGATCGATACCAAATCCAAATATGTGATTAAAAAAAAAATTGTCTGTCTGTCTGTCTGTCTGTCTGTCTGTATGTGAAGACATCACGTGAAAACTAAAGGTACAAGTCCGAGACGGGCCGCAGACCGCAAACTGCAACAGCAAACTGCAAGCGACAGCACTTGTTTCTATGAACATCTATGAAATTGATTCCAAGCGCGGCAACACTGCTGCCTGCAGACGCAACGCGCAGCGTGCGGCCGCGGCGCGCAGCGACCGCATTATATATTATTATATTTATTATTATTATTATATTTCCAATATATATTACTATACTCTATGGACCGCATACTGCAGTATGCAAATGCCAATTATTGCCATGGCAACTATTTGTTTATTTATATTTTAATTGGTGAATTCTTATGACTTTTGCGTTCTGTGCATTGTGCAGCCACGGCATGCAGCCGCAGTTGGAATAGCGACCGCAGGCAGCATTGCGGTAACCGCAGCCGGTAGCCACAGTGTCGCCTGCGGTTGCAGTCTGCGGCCCGTCTCGGACTTGTACCTTAACGGTTCGATTTCGATGAAACTTGGTATAATTATACCTTATTATCCTGGGCGTAAAATAGGATACTTTTTATCCTGGAAAAATGCGTAGAAAAAAAATTAATCTTAATTTTTCAGTTTTATCCATAGACGTTGTTCTGTAGAACCGCGAACACACGTTGCGTATTATTATAGGCCTAGCCGTATTTGGGTCCAATAGATATTTATAAGATGTCATTGTCAGAGTTACTCAAAATGGAGAAATAAACCATCCACGCGAAGACCGACATCCGCGCGGACGGAGTCGCGGGCGGAAGCTAGTATGGACTATAACTGTACGCCTTTAAACACGATGATATTCGTTGGACTACGTACGTTGAAATAAAGTATTTGTACAAATTGTTTTGATTAAGATTTTGAGAAGATCTAGTATTAACCTAATTATATTTAATTAACGAATGTTAAAGGTGTAACACTTAGGCGATCTTCACACTGCCCCGCATCATGCTGCATATTGCGTGTCGACGCACCTACGCGCGTTCCTGCGGGAATGCAGATCTGCATCGTCGTGCGGGTTTTTTGCGCACTCACGCGCGTAGGTGCGTTTGTAGATTCACGCACGGCGGCTCTCATTTATTCGCCGTTCTCTGTGGTGGTCGTGCAATACTGAGCATCACGACGCGCGGAACTGCGGGATTCGGTGTGCCATACCTTGCGTCTCGCCCCGCACCTACGCGCGGGGGTGCATGTTTCTCCGCGTGTATGCGCGTGATCCGCATGAACGCGCGTGGTTGCATTTTCAGTGTGTTGGACTGTGCGTGTTTTCTATACAAACGGAGATACTTACAAGTAACGTTAAACACGCAGTCACGCAACATGCAGCGTGGTGCGGGGCAGTGTGAAGATCGCCTTATAGGTTAAAGATAAAAGTGTACACCAAATACACATAGGAATATATTTTATTAAAAATACTGGGATAGCCTACATTTAGGAACATATTCCTTCTGCCAAAGAAAGAATGAACACTACACTCAAAATGAAGACGCTTTAAATTTTAACACGAACAAAACAACTTATGCACAACGCATTACTAAAATGGATGGTTTCTAATTTCCACCTTCTATTCATCTTATAATTAAGATAATTTACGAGGCTGAAATGTATTTCTTCTCGGTATAAGATTTATAGCGTTAATCTGAGAGATGTATCAGAATGAATTCCACGTGTGTCTTCAAGTATTAGGTACTTATATCGTTTAAACAACAACCTATCTATTTTCTTATTATAATAATTAGCTAGTAACAACGACTATTCATTTTATGGAGTTGTTTTGGAAAATAAAATTATTTTAGGATACCTATTATGCATAATATTATACTTATTAAATATAATACCTACATACTATTGATTTATTAATTAATTATATTTCCTCAACCCGATACAAAATTCTAAGAAACCAAAAGAATCACAGATTATATTGTATTCTTCCCAGTAAAGATTTTAATTAATAAAGTATTACCAATTAACATAATTTATTCAGAATATTTGATAAGACATAAATCTCATTTAGGATTATCTTATGGGTGAAATGCGTAATTCGTAACAGTGACTTTGAACTTTTGGAATTTTGTTTAATTTCAATGTCTTCGTCAAAAACTTTGCATTTGCTTGGTTGTTGTAAAGTCGTGACTCGCATCTTCAAAGTTCCAATTAGTTTGGAGACAATCTAAAGTTACCTACAGTACACTTGCGAAATGCTGAACTTCCACGAATTACATACTACGTTGATTAACCACAAGTGAATTGAGATTTGGTTAGACGTTGCCAGCTGGAGCGCTATTTAAGTGAATAAATATGTTTGCTATAAATCTATCTGGGTCCTTGGTTATCGTTTATCTTATTGTTAGATGTGAGGTATGACTAAAACTGATAAAACTACGACTAATAATGAGTGAAGTGAATTCCCGTGTCCTCTTGTCAGGGATAGGGCAGATGCATTTGACATTTTTTTCAATGATCCATGCTTTTTACGGACAAGTAGGTGCAGATCAGCCTTCTGTGTTTGCCAGACCGAGACTTTTCTTTGTTAAAATTTAATAATTATGCTTTCAAGGGTTTTCGATTACAACGCACTCAATATAATAATCAACCGAATCAATATGACGCAGAAAATTAAAAGCAAGATGAGATAATAGGAAAGAACTCATTATATGTTATTCAATGCATTAAATAATATGCAATTAAAAAGTGAATTTCATTTGTATGCTTTTTCATCATTTCATGTATTTATGTATTTATAAATTCAGAGTTTTCATACAAAGTCAACATCAACTAATTATTAATATCAATATAAAAATAGTGAAATATTTGAGAAAGAAAGCGTTTCATATTCACCACTCATAAGGCATTTCAAGTAACACAAAGCAAATAAAGGTATAGATCAAAATGATCGTTCTATAACTTATTTTTTTTCTCACCCTAACTTTTAGATAAGCAAAGCCCTAAATTCTTTGTGGCGGGAAATGGCTCTAGGGCTTTGTCAGTAAGCTTAGTGACACCCGACACCCACTTGACCAACTGTACGGATTGATCGCTTGCCTTCAGGAAAATCTATTCAATTTTCCACTATTTAAGTGAAACCGAACTAGTCCTTTCCTCGAAATGTAATATCATAAAATATCAGGCTATATTTTGAACATAGTTTCGCCTTTATTGCCAATGGACAAAAATTTATTTGCAAATTGTATTGGATTTTAAGTATTTGGAGATCATTAATGTGAATTTGGATGTTTTTGCTCCTGCACTTAAAATAATTAATGATTACCGTCATTAGCCCATATTTGATGTAAAGGGACACGAGCCTCCCATAATCGACCATGACGGCTAAATGCGGTTTGGCATATGTTACATATCGTCTAACTTTTAACTATTGGACATGCCGCCTGCCGGATTCCACCCTTCAACGTTGGGAGTAATGGTGATGTGAATTTTTAAGATTAAATAAATTATCTGTTTATTTTTTTACACGGTTTTCTGGTCTCGAAGGGATTTTTCGATCAGTCCTAGGTCCACAAACCATTGAGAAAATACACACAAATCTTTAATTAAAAAATGTCGTACCTTAACTGTGTTATCAATAGCTGATACTTCAATTTAATTTAGTGTAAACATATATAAATATGTAGGTATTTTTTATTGTAAAGCGTTAGTAAATATTGTGAAAACGTTTCAGTAGAGGTGCATTGCATTTTATTCATGTTTTTTTTGACATATTTATTCTGTTTGTTCTCAATCGCATCTTCTGTAGTACAGTTGAAGGAATAAATTGTTTTTACTTTTAAAAAATTACTGAATCAATTAACATCATGTTTTTCCTTTAATTAAAAATTATATTAGTCTGAATACAGCAAAATTAAGGGCACGAAAATTAGTATGCAAAATTTAATTAGCATCGGACAGGTGAACCTTAATAAAAGCTCTTTATAAATATCTTGCCCTATTATTTCTTCACTAATGAGGGCTATAATTTTGTATAAATTTAATTTCGTTCCGTCCAATTACAAGAAAATTAAGCTCTGGTTTCTTTTAAGTTTTCACAATTAAATTGGAAAATTACAGCTTCATTAATCACTGTTAAATGTAACGATTCACAAAATCTCTCTCGTGGTTTTTTTTTTTGTAAATAATTTTGTTTTGAATTTATATTTCCTTGTAATCTATGACAATCCATTACGCCTCATTAGGTTTCACTTAAGAGAATGTAATTTTATTATTAAAATATTCAACAATAAAGTTTCAGTATTTCAGAAAAATACAATGTTTTCGGTACAAATGCAAACGAATAAAAAAATAAAGGATGTATGGTATTCTGCTATCGATAGTTCACATTTCAACTACATTCTTCAACAAAAGCGTTGTCCGAGGCAACAGCCAGAGTATTCATCGCACCAAGAAGCTTATATCTAATACACTGGAGATTGCACTATGACCATTAACTTGTAACAAGAAAATATGACCAAGAATGACGTCAGTCATGTTTTTTGTCTCTTTCTGTGGAGTGACCACGCTGGTTTGTAAATTCAGGATTTTTCAAAATAGAAAAAACTAAAAATCATGGTCTATAAATAATAACGACATATATTTTTAACAGTATTTATATTATAATATTACTGGTCATACTTTATAGGTACATACAATTTTAATTGGTATAGAATGATAGTTTTAAATAACTTTTGGCTACAAAGCTTGGATATGAACCGATATATAGCATTAACATCCTTTGTAAATAAAGGAAAGTTGTGTTTTGCATCAGATGCTGTTTACCAAATTGTAAGCTACTCAGATCTTCTTTTTAAACGCGTTGCTTCGACGGGTCAATTTCAAGGCAAAATCATCACAGAAAAACTGTTTATAGCAGCCTTGCACAAATTTCAGCTAACTTTACAAAGTTTATTTTTCAAAAGGTATTTTTTTCTGGGTCGTAATCCTCAGTAATTTTACCCTTGATGGGCACATATATTTCTTTTTATTTTACTTTTTGGAAAGCTGAAATACCTAAAACAAAAAAATATGAGGTAAGTTAAAAAAGTATAAATTTCAATGTAAAAACGAACAATCTACATGTGAGTGCAATACCGATGTCGTGTGTTGTTTCATTACTAGTAACAATCTTTAAAATGGTGTTGTAAATTTTCATCATAATATTGTTATTACAAAATATTCTCTTCGCTATCCATAAAAACTCGTCATCATGGTTACCTTACTTGTTAAATTTGTTTATTGAAAACTTGTTGAAAAATGATAAAGTATTAGGGAAATAACAAATTTAACATGACTGCTTACTAAAATGATGCTAAATTAGACAATTTTTGCCATTGAAATGATTCTAAACAGGTAAATGCAGGAGTATTGAGGAATATTGTAAATAACGTAAATATACACTTGCCTGTGAAATTCTATGCCAGAATTTGGTGTCCAAACACTTCTGCAATTTTGCACAATACAATGCATTCTTTATATTCGGAAAATATTCATTAAATAAGCAACAATATTAACTTAAATATTCGAAGCGACGCAATTTTTTTGACACACATGCCATATTGACAAAGTGAGAGTTGCTACAATTTTATTATGGTGACTACCCATAATCAGGGAGTATCGCTTTTTAATAATTGGTTCAGATACTTATTTTATTTAGCATAAATAATAATTGTCTCATCCAACAATGCTTCTGAATGACGTTGTTGGCAATTTATCAACAAACTCATATACAAAAACTAACCTTTTGCACAGAATATTACAGCATACATAGTAGCCTTGGGAAAACTTCGTATTAACAGTGGCAATACCAAGTTAGGTGTGAAAGTGATAAAAAACATGAACTGGGCAATATTTTCTTGTTACACGTCAATGTTCATACCGAAATCTCCAGTG
>CAJQZM010013612.1:0-13670 GCA_907164665.1 Colias nastes
AAAGTTATATCTATCGAAAACTAACGCCCTCTGTTGTGGAGTAGCTGAATGTTTTCGAATTTGGAATTTCTGTGCAATGAGAAACAAAACAGCTAATATACCTAGGGATGTTATACTAAAATAAACCGTAACATGATGCGTTAGTGTACATATTGAAATGCTGAATTTATAACCTAAGTCAGTTTTTACTCAAATTAAGCTGTCCAATCAAAGGCATAGATTACTTGTAGTGTACTGTATAACTATCGGTTTAAATGTGTGGGTTTGGCGACACTGGTTTTCATAGTAATTATGACATTATAGCACTTCTATTTGTTTTTAATGTTCTGTGTGTACCATAGAAATCTAAATAACAAGGCACTAGAAGTCGTAAGCGCGCGTGACATTGTCGCCGTTCAGGTGGTTACCATACCACAAGTCTGTTCGTCGCTTGTTCAGTTGTTCCTGACACGTGCGTGAGTAAACATGGTGTGTTGCAGCATTTCCCAGTGCGGAAATTCTTCCATAAATTGTAATTATACTAATAAAGGAATAACATTTCACCGGCAAATATTTTTGTTTATAAATATTGCCGTTTTTCCTTAAAATTAAACAATATTTACAAGTAATACGAATGACACAGTAAACCGTTCCTCTCATCACGTTTAGCTATACATTGCCTTTTACTATTGTCAACATCTGACAGGTCGGTTGTTATAACTGCCAGATGTTATCAAATGACAATTACAAGAAGCAATGTACTGCATTGTTAACGATAAAGAGTAAATAGTCGCAAGCTAGTGATGTGAAGTGTTAAAATTTTTTTGCGTAATACGATGTTAATATATAATTCGATACAGAATCACAATTAATATACAATAATGCCATAATGTAAAGGACATTCTTCGTTTAGGTTGACAAAACTATTTTATATTAAATATATTCTTTGTAGATTTCCACAATGTCCTGACATTAAGGACAAATGGATATCCGCGACTGGGAAAAAAAAAATTGTTAATATTTTAATCGGTGTACATACATAAAAAAATACAAATAAAACATAAACCGGCCGAATTGATAACCTCCTCCTTTTTTTGAAGTCGGTTAATAACTTTTAAATCTCTTTATAAACTACTTTAGTTGTACTCTTGTTCTATCTCTTCACGCCGTACTCCAGCAACACTCTCTCTTACTCTCACTTTCTAATTGATTTTGAATTTTTGTGTTGTATGTGTATTCGGGACATACTACTAATATTATAAATACGAAAGTTTGTCAGTCTCTGTTGTCTTTCCTATGTTATAGCGTAAAAGGGCTCGCAGTACATTTCAGATCTTTAAATTTATACTTTCAGCAGGAAATGCTATCATGTGGATCGATTTTTGTTATGGCACAATTGTTATAACTCTTATAGTTTTGGTGGTCTGGCGCGGTTCTGCATCAGGTGTTCGAGAATTTCAAATTTATACACTCAGTTTCTAAACCCCCTCCATTTTTTAAAATATATAATGTACAGACACTGTTTTATTATTTGTATATATTGATAAATAAATATTTAAGTACATAACATATTTTTATTTCTTATACCTATATCTACAGTCTGCCGTGGGCTCACGAGATGAGCCTACCACTGTATTAAAATCAACAACTATATATTTCTTATTTGTTAACTATCACTTAACTATCGATAACAAGGCTGATGATGTCTTACATCACTAAAGCGTTGAATGAACATTAATGAAATTTCAACCTTATTTCTATGCGTTGAGGTTCAAAGTTATATCTATCAAAAATTAACGCCCTCTGTTGTCGAGTAGCCGAATTTTTTCGTATTTGAAGTTTCTAAGCAAAAGGAAACAAAACATCTCACGTACCTAGGGATGTTATACTAAAATAAACCGTAAAGTCGTGCGTTAGGGTACATATTAAAATGCGGAATTTATTAATTAAGTTAATTTTCATTAAAATGAAGCTGTCCAATAAAAGGCATAGTTTACTTGTGTGAACTGTCTAGTTATCGGTTTAAATGTGTGGATTTTGGCGACAGTCAAGAAGCTTATATCTAATACACTGGAGATTGCACTATGACCATTAACTTGTAACAAGAAAATATGACCTAGAATGACGTCATTCATGTTTTTTGTCTCTTTCTGTGGAGTGACCACGCTGGTTTGTAAATTCAGGATTTTTCAAAATAGAAAAAACTAAAAATCATGGTCTATAAATAATAACGACATATATTTTTAACAGTATTTATATTATAATATTACTGGTCATACTTTATAGGTACATACAATTTTAATTGGTATAGAATGATAGTTTTAAATAACTTTTGGCTACAAAGCTTGGATATGAACCGATATATAACATTAACATCCTTTGTAAATAGAGGAAAGTTGTGTTTTGCATCAGATGCTGTTTACCAAATTGTAAGCTACTCAGATCTTCTTTTTAAACGCGTTGCTTCGACGGGTCAATTTCAAGCCAAAATCATCAAAGAAAAACTGTTTATAGCAGCCTTGCACAAAGGGCATTGAAACTTTCTGGCATATCAAACCCGCCGCCATTTTGATTTTTTTTCAAAATCGCGGCGCACGATTAAAGTGGTATGTATGGATAGAGGATACATAGACAAACAAAAAATGTCATATAACATAGTACCCTAAAGCGTCACATTACCGAGATATTTGGAGGTAAATATTCACTTATGAGTACAACGACAAACACTAAAAATTGACTTATTACGTGTCTATATGCTTAATATTATCTCCAAATAATCACTCCCAGGTAGGTTATTATTATTACAGGAAGAAAATAGGTATTCATTACATTACTTACATTTTTATGTAATGTATGTATGTTTTTATGTAATGAATCTACCTACTTTTTTCCAATAAACTGTTAATAATAATAATCTACCTGGGAGTGATTATTTGGAGATAATATTATGCATATAGACACGTAATAAGTCAATTTTTAGTGTTTGTCGTTGTACTCATAAGTGAATATTTACCTCCAAATATCTCGGTAATGTGACGCTTTAGGGTACTATGTTATTAGACATTTTTTGTTTATCTATGTATCCTCTATCCATACATACCACTTTAATCGTGCGCCGCGATTTTGAAAAAAAATCAAAATGGCGGCGGGTCGATATGCCAGCGTCCATACAAAAAGTTTCAAACCCCTTTCAGCTAACTTTACAAAGTTTATTTTTCAAAAGGTATTTTTTCTGGGTCGTAATCTTCAGTAATTTTACCCTTGATGGGCACATATATTTCTTTTTATTTTACTTTTTGGAAAGCTGAAATACGTTAAACAAAAAAAAATATGAGGTAAGTTAAAAAAGTATAAATTTCAATGTAAAAACGAACAATCTTATAACTACATGTGAGTGCAATACCGATGACGTGTGTTGTTTCATTACTAGTAACAATCTTTAAAATGGTGTTGTAAATTTTCATCATAATATTGTTATTACAAAATATTCTCTTCGCTATCCATAAAAACTCGTCATCATGGTTACCTTACTTGTTGAATTTGTTTATTGAAAACTTGTTGAAAAATGATAAAGTATTAGGGAAATAACAAATTTAACATGACTGCTTACTAAAATGATGCTAAATTAGACAATTTTTGCCATTGAAATGATTCTAAACAGGTAAATGCAGGAGTATTGAGGAATATTGTAAATAACGTAAATATACACTTGCCTGTGAAATTCTATGCCAGAATTTGGTGTCCAAACACTTCTGCAATTTTGCACAATACAATGCATTCTTTATATTCGGAAAATATTCATTAAATAAGCAACAATATTAACTTAAATATTCGAAGCGACGCAATTTTTTTGACACACATGCCATATTGACAAAGTGAGAGTTGCTACAATTTTATTATGGTGACTACCCATAATCAGGGAGTATCGCTTTTTAATAATTGGTTCAGATACTTATTTTATTTAGCATAAATAATAATTGTCTCATCCAACAATGCTTCTGAATGACGTTGTTGGCAATTTATCAACAAACTCATATACAAAAACTAACCTTTTTCACAGAATATTACAGCATACATAGTAGCCCTGGGAAAACTTCGTATTAACAGTGGCAATACCAAGTTAGGTGTGAAAGTGATAAAAAACATGAACTGGGCAATATTTTCTTGTTACACGTCAATGTTCATACCGAAATCTCCAGTGTATTAGATATAAGCTTCTTGGCGACAGTGGTTTTCATACTAATTATGACATTATAACACTTCTATTGCCTTGTTATTTAGATTTCTATGGTGTGTACTGTATAACTATCGGTTTAAATGTGTGGGTTTGGCGACACTGGTTTTCATAGTAATTATGACATTATAGCACTTCTATTTGTTTTTAATGTTCTGTGAGCAGCTACATATTGTATACTTAGCATGTATATATAATACATGCCAATGTATATACATGCTTCAGAACTGCATACTATTTCAGAACATACCAATCTACAAGTTTCATCTTTATTATTGCATACTCTCCATGAATTGCATGAAGCCAAGTTCTGTGATCTGTCCTGTAGCCTGTATGGGACTTATTTCAACAGAACAAAATATCACAGAATAAAAATACTATAATCGCTTAGTATAATCGTCAATAGCATTGACAGTTGCTTCAAAAAGTTGTCTGTGGTTTGCTCTCGAGAAGACTTGTCAAGTGTCAACAATATAAAAAAAAATCAAAGTCAATTTGATAGCTGTCAAGTACCTATTTTTGTAAATAAAACTCACTTCAGTTCAGTTTAATTTTTTACGAAATCATCGAGATATATGTACACTAGAGAGGTTATTCCAAACAAAAACATTGCGCGCGGCCGATGTGGTGGGGTACGTGTGGAACGAGCGAGGCGTGGCTTCAAGTTCAAAGATTAAGCAATGCGTGCAGATGCGACACATTGTGCAATCTGTTTACTCGGTACTATCTGGTGGTACTGATACTAGGGAATTAATAAATAGAGGATTTTATATTAAACTATGTATTTTAATTTCCTTTAAATAATATCAATTTAGTAAGCTTTTGTCGTTTTGTGTAGTAATCAATAGTTTTATCAGTTTTTGCTTCATGATGTAATCGAATTTTGGAGTATTGGTTTATAATAGCCCTAATTAAATGGATACGATGATTCAATGTTGATGGCGTTTACGTATAAGAAACTCACATTTTGAAAAATCTCACGTGAGATTCGAGGATGGGGGAGGGGGTTGAATAAAATCTCACGACATCTCACCAGGGGGGGAGGGAGCGGCAGAAAATTAAAAAAAACACCTCACGTAATTTATGGACGCCCCCTTACTCGATCACAATTTTTGTAACGAATGTGAAAGACGAAACAATAAATACGCAAAGCGGCTTTTACTATAAACGGAACTACATTTAAAAATAATAATAATAGTTTAAAAAAACTAAAAAACACGCTTTTAGGTCGGTTTTCTATAAAAAGCGTGTTTTTTATTTTTTTTTAACTATTATTTATTTTATCAAATTAGTGTATTGTCATCGGTCCTCAATAAATCTACAAAGTTTGAACGAAATCTGGCCGTTTAAAGTGGGTCAAAATCGCGCCCAAAGAAGTCGGTTACAAACATACAGGTGAAGCTAATATAAAGCGTGTAATATACTTTATTTATTGAGTTATAAGGTTGCTTCCATTCTGTTTATTTACATTCTCAAAAACATCAATCGCCGCAGAGGCGGCTTGCGACAAAGGCGGCTTGTGTCAAAGGCCTCGGCGATATCATTTAAGAACATAATATTATGTACTTTAGGTAAACTTGTAATAAGATCTATTTTACTTTCTTATTAGTCCATTTGACAAGGATATTGGGTAAGATACCTATTGGAATAATTTTATTATTATGTATGTACTTATTAAATCCGCGAATAAAAAAAATGTTTAGTCGCGAATATAGAAATTGGGTCGCATTTTTTTAATCCGCGAATTGTGCATAATAATTTATAAATCCTATTGGAACAACTGTTGATGAACATTTTTTTAATAAATAAAAATAGGTAAATAAATAAATATTACTTAATATAACCTACCGTTTTACTTTGCGTAGTCGGGTAAAAGTATAAATATTTAGGTACTACAACACGGTAATCTTTCCTAGTATATATTGTATATATACATAGTTAAAAAATCCAGTTACATTTTTTTAACAGACTCATCGATAGTGTCACGTCTGTGCTGTTAGTCTATGAAAAATGGCGCGAAACGCAGAACGCGTGGTGATTTTTCGCAAAATGATAACAATATTAGTAAAATGCATTACTTACTCATAATAAGGAAACTTACTGGTGAAAAGTCACTCCTCGGGCTTTGTTTGTATTATGGGAACTGTTAAAACAATATCTTAGCACACACGAAGGCATTTTGAACAGAGCAATAACACGTGTTGACGCGGCAAGCGGGGGGCACAGTCCGGCACAGACTAAAGAGACTTGTGATTCTTGCCTCTAGCTCGTGTTAAAGAGAGTGTAGTAGCGATCGCCTCTCTAGTACGTAGTACATACTATCTCGATGTACGAAATGCGAAATATTAATTGATCAAATCAAATCATATTTCTATCTTCGTTAATTGTACGCTTTTGAAAATGGTGAAGGTATGGTATATGGACGATGACTGCGAAAGTGACCAGCGGCTGGAACATCATAGAAATCCTCCAGAATACATCGCATTAGATGATTTATATAAGAAAACCGGTGTCGAATACTTTAAAGTAAGTTTATTGCTCTTATCACACGTATTGTTAGTCCCAGTCTTTATCTATCAGTACAATTGACTTCAAGGGTCAAGAATATCTAAGAATTCTTAAAGACAATTATTATCAGAAATCTGGATCTTTATTTTAATTTATATGGGTATTGACTATTAGGAAGGACCTTGCTAATTAAATATCATCTAGTATAACTTGATTGGAGAAATTTGTTTGCAATACAATTAAATATTATATTATAGCATAATTTATACCTCTGCAGTAGCTAGTATTAGAGAAAGAAAATTATATTTGCAAAATTTCTGGTAATTCTATGAAAATTCCCATTAAATGAAATATTGCACTGCTTCAAAATGTAAACTAGGTCACTGTCTTGTCTTCAAACTATCTCAAGATACAAAAATTTACACACTTGCATTTATTATGTCAAATTTTTAAGGTACATATACAACTTTTTTATTCAGCGTAAAGTCTAATGTCATATTATAACATTTCACAGCTCAATGTAGAGACATTTGCAACAGATGGAGTTTTGGATAAATTGAAAAAAGAGAGAGGATACACATATGAAGATGAAATCACTTGTTCAGAGAAGTGCTTAGCCAACTACGAGGAAAAACTTAAATCTTTCTACACGGAACACTTGCATACTGATGAGGAAATACGGTAAATATAATAATTTATTACATTTTGTAAATAATAAGCACTCGCCCAAGTTCAAAGGAATCAGCATGTGGTAGTTTGATCATGGTTTCTACCTATTAGTACTGTGATAAAAGACACAAACTATTAATAAATTAGGGCTATATTGCATGCTGTAGTCTTTTAAACAGTACTACTTTTAAAGTTGCATGCATTTGAAACATCAAAAATTTGTTCCAAAATGCACACAAAAAAAATGAGAAAACAAAATAATAAAAAGTTACCTCCTGTATGCTCCAATGAATTTGTTTACGATTCAATAATTTTTTATGATCTTTTTAAAACTTAAATTTCTACTACACATGTTTCAGGCTGTTAGTGGAAGGTTCCGGATACTTTGATGTACGAGACAAAGAAGACCAGTGGATTCGCATTGCCGTGTTCCCCGGGGACCTGATCATCATACCCAGCGGCATCTATCATAGATTCACTCTTGATTCTAATGTAAGTAATGAGACGATAATTTTTGGGAAAGTTGTTATAACAACATTTTATTGACGTGACAACGTCTTATAAATTGGTTTGCCGGGTGACACTTCAAGAAACTGCGTTACGCTCCGCTCACGTTATGCGCTCACAATGAGAGCGAGTGAGAGGCACGCGGGCATGGTTAGCCCGCCTAAGAGCGAGAGAGACAGACATAAAAAGTCGTTGTCACGTAAAACTTTCGCCCGTATACCGACTTTACAGGCAACCAATTTTTTTTTTTCCATATTGTAGCTTGCATGCATTTCTCTGTATACTTGCGATAAAATTGTTCATTTCCAAATACTTAAATCTTCTTTTTTATTTTTGTACAAGAAGAATTTGGCATAATCTATACTAATATTATAAAGCTGAAGAGTTTGTTTCAACGCCCTAATCTCAGAACAACTGGTCCGATTTGAAAAAATCTTTTGGTGTTAGATAGCCCATTTATCGAGGAAGGCTATTATATTACGCTAAGACCAACAGGAGCGGAGCCACGCGGTAGAAACCGCGAAGAGCTACTAGTATTTGATATAAATTACCTAGAGAAGAAAATCCTACATGGATTAAAGAATTAGGAATTACTTGCATTTCTTTATTTTCACTCACAATAAAATCAAATATTGTTTTCAGAATTTTATTCGCGCCAAACGCTTCTTCGTCGGCGAACCAATATGGCTGCCGTACAACCGACCAGCTGACGACATGGAGTGCCGTAAGGAATATGTTGAGAAGTTACAAAAAGGATTCGTTGCTGCATACTAGATTTTATGAATTTGTATATATCAATGTTAGGTATATGTTGGTTTAAGGATATCACAATGAATTCTTACTGAAAAAATGTAAACTAAATATTAAGGACATCATAATGTACTCTTACCAATGTAAACTGAATATTAGGACCAAATAGATTTTTAATTGTTAGTATAATTCTATTTTTTTACTATCAGGCAAACATTAAACACATAAAATTGTAAAAAAAATTAATCAATAGAGTATTGCTTATTTTTGAAGCTACAGTTGCTATAGTAATTGTAAGTAATGTGATAATATTAATTAATATATACAAATGTTACTATCCATTTACATTTTAAATATTATAGAGAAACATGTAATTTTTTGAGATTATGTTATTCAATATACTTGTTTAGTTATAATTATATTTTTATTTTATCTGTTTACCTTACTTATATTTCAAATACACACGTAAGTATTTATATTTTATACTTAGCACATTTAATTAAATAATTTGATTTAGGAAAACGTTTCATTCAATAGTTTGAGTAAGTAATAATATTATATTTGAGTATAAGTATATCAGTAGAATATACCTAGTTGAGCAGTCAAACTAATCAAACTATAAAGCCCGGCATTCACTACACGCACCGCGAGCCGAGCCCCGAGCCGTACCAATCCGTGGACAAATCCGTCATCGCCCACACACTACACGAGCGCCGAGTTGTAGTCCAGTCGACTGTGAACTTTGGTGAGCTTTGCACGTATCATGGAATTATTAAAATTAGTGACGCATTATGGCGAATGACGGACAAGTCCACCGACAAATCCGCGCACGCACACACACGTACGGATTTGTCCGGCGCGGCTCGGGTGCGGCGCGGCGCTCGCGTCTCCAGACGGCGAGCCCGCGCCGAGCCGCGAGCCGCGCACAACTACACATACACACGCAGATTGGTCCGCGGACTTGTAGCCAGCTACAAATCCAGCGGATGGGCGCGCTTGTGAATGGTGGCCATTAGTGTTACAACTTACAAGATATCCCAAAAGGGTCACAAAAGAAAATAATTTTAAATTCGCTTAAAACAACATTCATATGATAAAGTAATTAGTAAAAATATATAAATATATGCACTAATTTATGTTTTACATCTTTTTATAAATATTATTTGTTATCCATGGTCTCATGGCCTTCTAGAAAGTCATCAAAGTTAGAAATACACAACATTATATTAATTTATAACTATACATTTTACAGGGGTAAGTGTATTTTTCGTTTATATTTTATTGCTACTTAACACCTATAGTCTAGTTTAAATTCTGTTTTAACTTTGATAGTTTAAGTTTAAAAATTTCATCAAGGAAAATTACAGATTTCAAAAATTATACATCTAACTTAAACTAAATACAACGTGTATACAACACATTAAGTTCAACACAAAGAAGAAAAAAAGTACCTGATTGCAGTTAGAGCAAATCTTCTAGCATACCTACATGCCTGCTAATTTTTATTTTTATTTTTCAATGACACAATTGATTTTGATAATCAATCATGTCACTTCATACAACTTCAAACATGTGTGACACAAAATAATTTATTATTCTATTCATAAACCGATTCAATTCTTATAAATTAGCTTTAAAAATGAGAAAATGCACCTTTATCCACATTCACGATATGGACTCATTAAATGTTTAAAAAGGTACTTTTTATTTTAAGTGTATTTTCTATCATATTTTCCATCCAATCCAATTCAGTCAAATAAAATACACAAAGAATAAGACGAGACAGTGTATAATGCAAAACTAAACATTTAAATTTGCAAACCCATTTTTGCTCATCTTTTTTTTACAGGAGTAATCTATTTTGAGTATTCTGACTTTTGAGATAACATGGTGTTTCAGAAACTCAACGAAGAAGAACGATGATTATCTTCTTATTGTGGTACGTGGCCATAGCTTACAATTACTACAGGTAAGTAAATCGATTTCTCTTATAATTCATTTAAATCTATGGAGCATCGTTAATTTTTAAAATTGAACATGAAAAAGAACTCCAATAAGAGGGGCCTAAGTTTTTCAGCAGATATTATTATGAAATAAAGAAAGATGCCTCTGTTTTTTTAATCGTATTTAAGGGGCCGTATCGATTTTAAGAGTGATTTTGACTTGTTTCTTTAATTCTTTAGGAGCTCGTTTAAAAAAACTAACTACTATGTTTTATGAAAGTAATGGTATAATTTAAAATTCTCTAGAATATTCGATTATATAGATCTGCCGTAACAACGTTTGCGCTCCCGTATATAATCGAAAATTCTAGAGAACTTTAAATTATTCCATTTCTTTCATAAAACATATAATATTTTTTTTTTATTGCCAATTTTTAAGCATTAACCTATCATTTAGTGTGTATTTTTATTTTTTTTTAACTCTGTTGTAAGAACTAGAAATTCGACGCCATATACGCATAAAATTTCATCAAAGTAAGGCTATTTTAACTTAGATTTTCTTTGAATTTTTCAATAAAAGTACTTAAATTGCCTCGAACATATTTTAGGATGTCTCAGTGTCTTTACTGTTGTATATTTTATAAGAAAACTTCTTCTATTAAATTCCGTGTAAAATACAAAGACACGAACGTCCCGCATGGAAAAAATTGAAACACGCCTCAGGTTATTGGCTATTAAACAAACTGGACAATGAATATCAATAAATTGTCTCGAACATATTTTAGATATTGAATGAATCTTTAATTTAAGATATCATCACACGTTGTTACTAATTTAGTTTTGTTAAACGAGCTTCTAAAGAATTACAGAAACAAGTCAAAATCACTCTAAAATCTATAAGGACTCTTAAGAAGAGACTAGAAAGAAAGAAATAATAAAATTTGAATATTTTTATACTGTTTTTGAATCCATGAAACCAGCTGTTAATATACTTATTAATTCTTACCTATACTTTTTCAACGAATGTAGGCTCATAGGTTTCTTCGGTATTAAAATGTTATAAAAATAGGTTGATACACTAAAAAAATTACAATTACATGCACAACTTTCAATCATAATCAATAGAACTGCATACCTGTACCTATAGCCTTTACAAAATTCCTATGCATCCATTATTGTTAACTTGGTGTATTGTACTTGATGTTACGCTTGGTGGAAGTCACCTTGACGCGGACAATGTTAAATTGGTTTCAGTCCGTCAACATTTTGGATTGTAATGATTTTTGTGAAATCGTTTTACATGATTATTGTTTTTTAGAAAAAAAATATGGGCATAATATACGTTAAGACCTCTGGACATATCTACGTACCTATACCGATTTTTTTATATTTTCATTTAATTACCTTCTAGAGATTAAAATTGTAACTGAATATGTGGTCGCGGATCATCCATTCTTAACAGTAAACACTATTATAAATCGGGCTTCTTTGAAAATAATCAAGTGACTCATTTCAATACAACCTCTGTGGATAGGAATGACTCAAATAAGTGACCAATATATTATAGCACTATACTTATGACGGACATAAAAGAACAGTGATATACCTAAATATCTAAAGAAAGAGGTCTTCTAATGAACTACTTACCTACTATTATATTATTCACCTCTAACAACAATTTAAATTACAATACATTCGAAAATGTTCCAAAACTTTTCCAGGACTGTAAATGGCAGGATTTACATCATTTTTCTAACTTCAAGCTATCATTACATATTCAACGGAAACATTTCATACTAATTCCCCGACAATTGATACAGTAATCCCTTTCCCTTCAACCCGAATTAACCTTGGCCGAATGTTCGTTGACCCACAGTCAAGTATTACGGGCTTGAGACGCTTACAAGGCTTCATAGCAACCTACTGACTCATGAGAGCTTTACGAATGACGTCACATGTTTGTAAACATGATATTTTATCTTAATTCCTTCTTATTAGAATCACTTTTATTTTATTTATTCTTTGGAATTGCCAACAGTTATTTTATTAATATAATACGATGATAGGTGTACACATAAGTTTCAGAAAAATACAATATCATTATCGTACAATTAACTAGGGATGGAATGATAAAAAGTAAGTTCCCACTTATAAGAAAAAACCTTATCATACTAATCGGTACCTTTCCTATATAAAATGTTTATTGAGTGGTGCACCTAATTAAATAATACGATTAAATCGCTGATATTTCCAATTAATGTAGATAATATAGAAACAGATAAATATTTATCCTACGTAAATAGTATTTATCTATCTGTACGTAAAATTTATCCAATGATAAGCAATAATTTCAATAAAATATTAAAGAATCACCCATATGTAGGTACTTACATTTATAGAAAATCGCGACACCTATTTACCTATTTAGTACTGAAAGATAACTATTACTTAGGTCTAGGGTAGAATACGATTGTGTAGGTAATAAAAACACCAAAAAATACATCAATTTTTTAATAGGCAAAGTTGTAGATACATTCAAAGCCACTACTTAACTATAAACTTTGAGAGATATTTTATTATCTAACAAATACATGTTAACTAGTAGTAACAGATAATATAATGCTATACTAGCTAGTAAGTAGTATCTACGTATACCCACATACCCGTAATAATTTCAACGAGTTGTAACCAATTCATTTCCCCACGCATTCCTACATAATATTAATTTAAACGGAACCCCACCCGCATCACTTGTGATGTGAAAGCAAGTTGAACTATTTAAAATTTTATCAAATTATGAATAAAAAATACGTCATTTAAAAAATTAATCATGAATAAAAATTACACTATGCAGTAATTGAAATAAAAAGTAAAAAAACTAAAACCCAACTACGACAATAACCGGCGCTGAAAAAGTATAAAACAAGATTTCAGAATACTGAACTGAACAAAGTTGCTAATGTAGTTGCAAGTAAATGGACACAGTAGATTCTACCAAGATGCCTTCGTTGTAAATTGACAATAATGTCATACAATACTATTCTGAAGTATGCAATATTCCACTATGTAGAGATAAATTT
>CAJQZM010013613.1:0-12437 GCA_907164665.1 Colias nastes
GTTTAGGATCTTGTTTAGCATGTCATACATATTCTGAAAATTAAATGATAAAAAAAATAATTGGTGTACTTAGATCGTGCGCTACATATCTGCAGTAAGCGATACATATTATGTAATATCATATCAAAATTTTAAAAATAAATTTTGAGAATCAATTTGTGGAAGCTACGACAAAGTCCTGTGGCGTTCTCGATTGGAAAATGTAACAATATTTAATGGATACCATAGAGATGTTTCGCGTAGCTTTCACAAATCATAGTTTAATTAATTGACAATAATGTATGCTAATATAATACGGCATAATTGTAAACGTCGACAATAAATAAGAGGAATCTTTGACAATAAAGTGTTTAGAGAGGAAAAAAATAATTGTACTTAAGATACATATTGTAATTATCCATAGTATTAATATTTAAAATTTTAATTGGTGTTTTCGTTTTTCGAAATAAAAATAGTCACATACTCCAGAGCAGAATGTTTTTTTATTTATCCCCTCCAAGATTTTATCCAAATATCCTATCCATGTCCTTATTTGTCTTTTTTATGTGAAACTTCTTTAGGCGCGTTGAGAGTAAAATTTCAAGGTCGCGTCATGGCAATACCGTCACGTCATGGAGCAAGGGGCCGATTTTGGTACATTTGAATCAATTGCCAAAGAAGTTTCACTTCTGACACGTGTGCTCTAAACACACGCTATTTTTTATTATTATTATACACAAGATAAAACATCATAAGCTTTAAAAGACGGAAGCGCCTTGGGTTCAATCCCCGATGGAGACAAAACGCGTAATGCTCTAGAAAATAAAGCTTAACTGATAAAATATATGGTTCTGTGAAATATTTAAATGGCTTTTTTTGCTCTTTATCATGGACAGACTTTTAAATGCTGATTAGAGCCATAATAATTCTCACAAGCATGCAATAAATTTCGCTTTCGGTACTTACTTCAACTTCAGTTTGTAAGCCTTAGTTGAAATAGCTTCCGACTCAAAGAAAAAAATTACTGGAATAAACTTAAGGTACAGTAATGTAAAACTAAAAAGTTCCTAATATTAGACTTGTTCTGAATATCTCATTTGAAATAAGTAAGTAGAAGCTATTCCTTTCACAATCACGTACGTATCTCGAATATTGAAAAAGAGAAAAATATTTTATCGCAAATTATTTATATTAGGTACCTATCATAACCGATTATCTCGCAAAATATACGCAAATTTTCATCGTTTAAATTATAGCAGCATTTGTTCGCCGCTTCACTCGCTTTCGCAAATCAAAATAATTATCAAATCCACGTGGAGGCACAGCAAATTTCATTAAAATAAAACAGTCGTTTAGGAGGAATTCAGCGATAAACACATACATAGAAGAAAAATAAAGTACTTAACACAAATAAAATAAATAAATATACAACCCAGTTAGCGTTCACAGTATAAAAAGGGAAGAAAAAACAAAATGCTTAATCGAAATATTAAGAAGACCTAAAAAAAAACAATTTCTTAATTCTTACTCATCTAAGTACCTACATTAAAAAGTTTACAACTTTGAATGTTACCTACGTAAAAATTATTTGTTCGAATGTGATGTGACGTAAATCTAAAGCGCATCACACACGGTGAAGATACTATAATATTTTATGTTAAGATTCTCTAATATAAAATATTACAGTATCTTAAGGTATCCGGTATCAGCGTTCTGACCATCATTTTTCTTTTTGTCATTGCGTACTAAGACCCCTGTAGAACCGCCATCCTGTTACAAATGACCCGAAACACTGACACAAAATTTCCTTAAGATACTGTAATATTTTATATTAGAGAATCTTAACATAAAATATTATAGTATCTTCACCGTGTGTGATGCGCTTAATGATCAACATCCATGGGATTTTGCCATTATATACCTACCAAGCAGTTTATGTACGTTGTTGTATCAAGATACTGCCTTAACTAAGTACGTACTTACCTAGCTATTTGGGTGAATTTCCCAAACGACTTTTTTTTTTGTCTTCATTGAAATTAGTATTTGAAAAAAGGAATATTGTTCTGTACTATTTTTTTTTGTATTCATTAGGTATTTATTGGGTTGTGGCATAAAATATTATTTGTCTAAGTCTATTTACAAAGGTAGAAATAAATACATAAACCTCTATTTTTGTCACATCGGTGCTGTCCCTCTACTTTTTTTACAAGCAAAAACGCTTATATCGTTATAAAAATAAGTAACTTAAGAATAGAACTTATTCTATTTCATAGAATATTAGTTTTATTATTAATATGTAGCATATTTTATTACGTAATTCATAATATTTATTACTGAGAGGCATAAATGTACTTGTCTCGCAAAATTTTGTCATATCGCTGCACAAAAGTAATTTAAACCTAACTTTGCATCGATGAGTCCGACAGTGTCCCCACCCCAATTTTATTTCCCTCGTTAGTGTGTGCTAGTGCGCAGTCAGGACGGACGTGTGTCAAATCGCTGCATATTCCCGCCAATTACGTAAGTACGACATTTCAGTTACTTCCAAGCAATTATTTTATATTATCGGTGGTTGCATTTTTCTAGTGTAATGTGAAGTTTTATTACGATTGTTTGGTTCTAACAGACATAGTAAGTAAATTAGCATCATTATAGGTACTTGAATTTAGCCTAAATATTATACATTTTTCATAATTTTCAAAAAAGTCGATAATTTCTCACGTCGCTGTTCTCATATCGCTGTAATCGGTGGTCTTTTTTACCACCGATGTGATAATTTACACCGATGTGATAAGAAAAATCAATCGGTGTCTTAAATATCATATCGGTGTTTTGATTCATGATCGACGCATAGTTTTGTCACATCGGTGGATTGTTTTATCACATCGGTAGATCATATTATCACCTCGGTGTAATTTTATCATATTGGTAGACATAGTGTCATTTCATTAAAGTAAACAAAAAAACAATGGAGCATACCTACAACCATACATTATATACATACATATACACATATTATATTTTTTAACTTTCATAAATATTAACTTGTGTGCAGCTCGTGCCGCACACAATTCGTTCGAGTAATTTTGTTTAAGATTAATTTTGTTTAAGAATGCTGAAATCAAAACTAAACGAGGAGGAGAAAAAAGAGAGAAAGAGGTTGATGGAAAGAATAAGAAAAGCTAAAATCAAAAGTGATCCTGTGTTAACAGAGCAGCATTTAAGAAAAGACAGAGAACGCTTAGCTAAAAGAAAGGCAGCTGGACTTATCCTAACCCGAAGCCAAATGACTGCACATGCACGTCGCAATGCACAAAAGAAAAACCGAATCAGTGCCCGTGCATATTATCAGCGGAAAAAAAATAAGGCAAATGGTGCCCGCAACAACCCAACAAGTGTTTCAGAGACCAATGACGCAGAATCGCTACCGAAAAATCAAGATAATGAGCCCGGTATTTCTCAAGAACTAATAGGACCTCATAGCCCACGGCTATTGCGACAGAATGTTCGATGTAATAGTCCTAATTTGCGTATTGATGCCATAGTAGCGAGTAGTTCCCACTATTTACGTACAAGCAGTCCCCTAGATTTATCAATAGCATCTCCTTTACGAACGCCAAGTATTAGTTCTATAAATTCAGAAGAATCAACATTACGCCCAAATAGTCCTAACTTAGACACATCCTTTAATACTGTTAAATTCAAACAAGACATTAAAATGAAATTTCGTAAATATCAAAACGTTAAAACTCAGCAAATACACGATTTAAGAAAACAATTGGCAAAGGCTAATAAAGAGAAACTAATGTACAAAAAGAGATACATGAGACTACATCAAGAATTTAAGAAATTAAAACAGAGTAATTTAGAAGTGAGACGAATCCCAACGAAGCCAAAAAATATAGACCTGCAAAAACGTATCCGTAAGATTGTTGTTCAGTTTTTTGAGGATGATGAAAATTCAAATCTTTGCCCAGGTAAAAAGGATACTGTCACACAAAATGGAGTAAAAAAACAGAAAAGGCTGATGAAAGACACAATTAAAAATTTACACAAAAAGTATTTGACTTCGGGCTACCCTCCAATCAGTTACGTCACTTTTACAAGAATGAGGCCGTTTTGGGTCACGCAGCCAAAATTAAACTTGAGAAATACATGCCTATGTGAGAAACATGAGAACATGGATCTTGTTATATCATCTTTAAAAAGAAATCGTATCATAAAAGAAAACACCACGACTGAAATTCTAAGTAGTATTTGCTGTGATATTTTTAAGGTAGAATGCCTGCAAAGAACATGTCCTGTCTGTAAGAATCGTCATTTAAATTATCAAGAATTTGATAACTCCAAAGATGTTATTTATTGGAATTGGAAGAAGATAAAAAAGAATTACAAAAAAAATGGAGTCGATAAAATAGCCGTTAATGTAGAAAAAGTAAAAATAACCGTTAAACCATTACAACTAATCAAAATATTTGAAAACAATCTGAAACCGTTCTTAACACATTGTAGTAATATACGAAATCAAAGTCAAGCTTTTAAGCACTACAAACAAAACATGACTGAAAAGGATTGTGTCGTTCACATTGACTTTAGTGAGAACTATAGCTCCAAGTACGGGTCCGAAATACAATCTATGCACTTTGGTGGCAGTCGTCAACAATTCACATTACACACTGCTGTAATTTACTATAAAAATAAGGAAGAGAATATAACAACTCAATGTTTCTGCACTATTAGTTCTTCACTGCGCCATGATGCTGCCGCCGTTTGGGCTCACCTTGTTCCAATATTAGAAGAAATTAAACAGGAAGCTCCAATTGTTCAGAATCTTATTATTATTTCTGATTCTCCATCAGGCCAGTATCGGAATAAGAAAATTTTTTATATTATGTCCCAACTCAGTATTTACTGCTCTTCTCTGACTAACATAATATGGAACTATAGTGAATGTGGTCATGGAAAAGGTGCGCCAGATGGAGTAGGTGGGCTACTGAAGCGAACGGCGGATCGATTTGTTGCACACGATGGTGATATGAATAATATAGACTCTTTTGTAAACTATTTAAAATCTGCTGTCCAAGGCGTGAAAATTAGTACTGTAGAAGAATATGAAGTTGAAGAAAAGGACTGGCTTCTCCCTACAAATTTGAACACATTTCGTGGAACATTGCAAGTCAAACAAGTCATTTGGACTAAAGAAGCTAAAAATCGTATAGTTTTACGTCGACTTTCTTGTATAGAAGATGAATGTATGAAATATGTTGTTAAATGTCCACATGGCAAACATCTAGACTTCCACAATTTGTCAACCGAACACGAAATTAAGTCTAAACCTCAACTTTCTACTTCGAGTAATAAAAAATCCAGAACTAAATCCAAAATAGATATCACTAAAATGCGACCAGTAAAGTTAACTGACAAATTAATTTTGTTCCCACAGCCATCACATTCAAAGTATTTTACACCATCAAATACATTAAAAATCTCGGAAAATGCGGCACCCAGATCATCCTCTTCGACAAAAATGTCTGAAAATTTGCTATTGAACTATGTAGATCTTGATCAAAGTACTCCTGCCTGTTCATTTTTAGAGAAAATTGACACGAACATTTTAGTTGGTTTAGAGGAATCAACTCAATTCGTAAATAAAGAGGATACGGTAAAAGCATCTAATAGATTTTCAAGTCCTACCGTGGAAGACAGTGACACCGATGAGGAAATATTTAGAATAAAATCTAAAATTAACTTTAAAAAAGAAAAAAATGAGCCACGTAAACCAACTCCTGACATCAAACAGAGATTTAATTATATATTTGGTTGCAGTGACACTGATGATGACTTATTTTGATCTGGGCTGATTTGTTTTTAAAATTTTTATTTTTATTGTTTTTAGTTTTAATTGAAAAAAAGAGGTTTAATTGTTGTAACAGATAATAATTATAAAAGTACGTAATTAAGTGCTGTGATTAACTATAGGTATACTACATAGTCTTCTATGACTTAAAAGTCTAATTATGGTGCAATTTAATAAAAGTGGAGTACGAAGACGGTTCAAGTTCTGTAGTGATTTATGTTGAACTTAAAGGCTGATTAACATAATAACCAAATTATACTGACAGATTTAATTTAAGTTTTTTTTTTAAGGGTAAAGATTATTTGCTAGATGTAAGATATAAGCGATCTCTATGTAATCTATGATACTTACGCACTGAGAACAAAGATTTTAAAAATATTAAATTAAGTGATAATTAAAGCTGTGATTATTGTAGTGTTGTTATGATTAAGGTTAAACTTAAAAGGCTGATTAATTAGGTATATAAAGTTTTCTTATATAAAGTTTCTATTCTTAGTATTGTTGAACCTAGAACGCCACAATGTTTTAAGTGTACCTACACATGGCAAAACAATTAGCTTGATCGCCACATTAATAAATGTGTATTGTACAATAACGTACAAGAAATTTTTGTTTTTTATACTTCTTTTAAATAAACACAATGATAATTAAAAAAAACATTATTTTTTATTCTAAGAAAATAATACCCTTAGTTCAGGTATTCAGTTCTTAGTCACTCCTTCAAAAATGTATAAGCCTACTATTTCTTTTTTGATGTTCAAAGGTGGATAGATTATCATATCGCTGTATATGTATATCACATCGGTGAATAAATTTATCATATCGGTGTACAGAAAAGATAATCGGTGCCGGATTGTCACATCGGTGGAAACCAGAATTCAAACTGAATTTTCTCCATAGTCTTAAAAGATACGTTGATGGTTACCAATAAGGGAGTATTTAGTATCCTAAATATTACATTAAACATGAAAAAAATAAAAAATATATATAAATGAAAAAGTTCACCGATATGATAAGAAAAATGGCATTTGTTGAAATTCACCCATTTAGTTTAAGTAGGTATTTCTCTCCATCTCAATAAATAAAATAGGAAATTTCTCAGAGAAGTGAGGACGAGTCAACAGTATTAAAATCCTTATCAATAATGGTTTAATTATTGATAGAGTGTAGGTTTAAACACCTTTGAATGTCGGTATGAATCATAAGTTTCCACCTACGGAGATACCTAAGAGAACTAATTAATAAGACATCTTTAATTTGATAGGTAAATATTTATTTTTCCGAGTAGTACCCACCTAAGTAAGATTGACTTTATGTCAATTCTCTGTAGTATAAATTGCGTTCTGAATCGATGGTTCCTAATTGCTGTCAGCAATTTGCTGATACCTGTAGTAAGCCTGTAGTGATTTTATGAATAGGAATAGGTATACTAAACGTAGGAATGTAATTTCCCACTGAGCTGCCATTTAAACAGAACTCTGCTCAATTTAAAAAAACTAAACCACCTTCAAATTATCTGAACTGGCCAAAATTTAAATGTCGAAAAAAGAAAGGAATCATCAAAATCGGTCGCAGGCCGTTCTGACTATTGAATTAACAAATTTTAAAAAAATACAGTCGAATCGTGAACCCCATTTTTGAAGGCATTGTATAAAAGTAGATACAAATTGAAATAAACACACTGTCATAATATGTTTTTTTTTTTAATTTGCTGCTAGATAATAATGCGTGGTTCATGAAATGTTTCCTTTCGTTTGTTTTTCATTACAATGATATAAAAGTCGTTTATACAATCAATACACGTTCCTCAAACGCCTCTGCACTTAACGCCTTTCATGACATTACATACTTAGCATCGACGTGACAGATGGAAAAAAATAACAAGTACGAAATATACAAAAACAAATTTATATATAGGGGGAAATTATAGGTACCTAAGTAGACACTCGAAACTCGAAATTCCATTTGAAAAAGTAATGTAAGAATGTAGAAATTACTTTTGTAACTAGGTATATGAATCTTTTATATTTTGTCTAAAGGTGGGTACAGACTGGTGAAACGTAACATGAAATGTTACTGCCTTTCATTTCATGTTCGCTGCAAGCGTGGACGCATAGCGTGCTCTTAACGCGCATTCACTACGAACCTCCCGCGTTCGTGTTCCTTGCCCCTTTGTGTTCGTTCGAAAAACCGACAAATCACGGATCGCTCCGCGCGCGGCTTGTAATGTTCGTAGCATGCGCGTGAAATGCACATTTCGCGCGCACAAGACGTCCAAACTATGAGAAATTGTTGCAAAGTGTGTTACCTTTCATGATACATTGCTGCAATGTGTACGGTGAATTCTTTCATTGCATGACACATTGCATGTTACGTTTCACCAGTCTGTACCCACCATAAGAAAACTATAAAATAGGTAGATAAGATTTTATATAAAGTGTAATACATATTTAGATGCTTAAGCGAGCATGCTTTTACAAGTATGTATTCAGGTGTAGACTCTATAGAACACGATAACTGTTTTCCTAAGGAACATTTAGACCTAACGAACAATGAACATAGAGCTAGAGCAAGAGCATTTTTTCGTGATCTTTTAGTGTACCTAAACGAAAACTCGAATTCAGTGTTGTTCAGTATTGCATAGAACATTTTGGAACGCACTAAGAACAACGAAAGAATGCTCTACACTAAAAGAATTTGACATAGTGGGGTTAGAATGAACATTCGCTCGTTTGATCTAATGCACCGTTAGAGGGTGTAAGTTTGTCGAAACAAAGAAAAAAGTAACCTAAAGAGATAGGTATGCAAATAAAACACGGGTTTATTTATGTATTCATTTATTGGTCTGAGTAACATAAATCATAGGTACAACATGTTCATTACTACAATAAAGGTAGAACGAAAGAGGAAACAAAATACTCTTATTTTACAGATCTTATTTTTGCCATTATAAATAATACCTAACAACACTTCTTTAAAAGCGTTCGAAAAGAATTTATACAATAAATAAGTATTTACCTAAATTCTATGATTAACTAGCAAACCCGGCGAACTCCGTTTCGCCACCAGAGATACCTTTTCTTTGCTATAAACCTCACGGAGCCCGAGACCTTTCCAACGAATGCAAAACCGTAGAAATCGGTTCGTGCGTTCTGGAGTTATAGCGTCAGGAAGGAAAACTCGACTTATTTTTATATAGTAGATCAATGACTCTATTATAGTAGATTAACATGTTCATAAAGGCTTATAAATAAAATCAGCGTAACGTGCTTACAATATATCCAACAGGAAAGTTACAAAAAAATACTAGCAAGAAATTTCGCCGGCACAAAATGTAGTTAAGTATTGGGACGAATTATTTCGCAATCCGCCTCCACTGGAGGAAAACTGAAATATTAGGAAGTTCGGAACTTTGGGAATTGACTTTCGCAATACTTCAGCTGTACTTGTAAATTAAATACCTATCGGAATTTCGCCTGATTGTTCGTAAATTAGGGTTTCATAACGTTTCTTCGTCTTGGATAGGATTTCATTTCAGGTCAAGTACTTAGGTTTCCTCATCAATCATTTTGAAACAACTTTTCTTACTGTTTTCTCATGGCTAACGAGTGGCGAGTCTTATAATTGTGTAAGAATTGGTTTTTTCACATCTTTGATTTTGCATTTATATCGTAACTACGTGTTAATATATTATGTGAACAGCCTAAACCAATAAACAGGTAGTACCTATTTGAATTGTCCGTATTTATGCAAAATGGAACCACTCGACAAATTTGCTTTTTTACGTTTCTTGAAGAATACTCATTTAAAAGTGGTCTAAATTCTTATACAAACAAGAACCACATGATTTTTACCTTGGAAACAAGGTATACTAAAAGCAGAAAGGAACCACCAGCAACAACGAATAATACGTATGAAGCAAAAACGAACCACAGCACCACGGGACTGCTTTGTTCAAACAAATAAACGATATTACTATCATGTCATTTTATACAAAACAGATCCGCACATACTTGGTACCATTATACATTACACATATTTCTATTAATAACAATTATTTTTAATACACAAAATGGAACCAGGTTTCTGTGGTATGGTTATGCGTAAAATAAATTCATAATTTAATTGTAATTTTTTATTGCAAAATAAAACCACAAGCATTCGGTTCTATCATGCATAAATAAATATTGTAAAACATCCTGAAACCCATCATCGCTATACGGTACCAAATGACTTGTGCACACTGCACAATGCTTCTCATCTATAAAACAACGTATTTCATTACGTCATAAATAGCTCAACATCTGTCAATACAGGTGACATTCAGCAAAGTATTTCGAATACGTGACGGCCGTTTTTTTTCTCCGCGAAGTAAGTTCTATTGTTTTTGTTAATTACCTTTAAAATTAAATGTGAAAATGTTAAGTAATAAATAAATAAGGAAGCAATTGGTAAGAAAAGCATTGGAGACGAACACCGAAGATAATAATGAAGATACAACGGGTAAGTAGTTTTATTTAATGCATTTAAGTACTTATTGAATCTATGAGATGCAGGTACGCTTTATCCACTTTTGATTCATTCCCGATTGTGGAGTGATTTTAAAAAGATAGTTCATTAATTAGTAAGTACAAGAGGAATCCTGTGTGGATTTACGTATTTTAACGACACTGTTGTTGTTCACGAAGGCGAGTCGAATTAAGAGTCATTTTGTTACGATTCATCTGTCATTGTGAGATGAAACTAGGTACTAAACCCTGTTTTAAAAACAACTGTCGATGATCTAGGTACCTACCTACCTACTATTTTGGTAAAATACGTTTAGATTCAGATTCAGTACAGTACATTCAGCGCATATAATTATTTGTTTGATTTTAAAAGTCGCGCTGCCACTGTTTTGACCGGAACAAGGCCCTAGCCCGCGAAATTCAAAATTTTAACAAGTTTATTTAATTTTTTGCTAGGTTTGGTCACTGTTGCGTGTGATTTTTAGGGTTCCGTACCCAAAGGGTAAAACGAGACCCTATTACTAAGACTCCGCTGTCCGTCTGTCTGTCTGTCCCTCTGTCTCATGAACTGTGATAGTTAGACAGTCGAAATTTTCATAGATGATGTATTTCTGATGCCGCTGTAACAACAAATACTAAAAAAACAGAATAAAATAAATATTTAAGAGGCTCCCATACAATAAACCGTGATTTTTTTGCCGTTTTTATAGATAATGGTACGGAACTCTTCGTTGCGCGAGTCCGACTCGCACTTAGCCAGTTTTTTGTACATGGCGCATGTACCTACAACATACTTAGTCGTCTAGTAGGGACACGGCTTTATAAGAACTAATAATATTTTGCTGTCGCCATATATCTACGTATAAAAGCCACGCGGCTTTATTGTTTTGATTTAAAGCTTTTATCTTTTTATTACAGAAGATAACAAAGAACCTTATACGTCGATGCGTCTGGAGAAGCTTTCTTCACCTTCAAGCGATATTCAGGCCATATTACATCTCATTCCACAATATGCACAGAGTTTTTATAACAATCTTATTAGTGATGATGCAATAGAAGACCACATAGATGAACTAGACACGGTGGATTTCGAAATCCAATTTGATGATAACGTCGAATAAACGTCCTCTATAAGTATTATTTTATATATCTTTTTAATTAAAGCTTTATTACGATATTATAAATACATAGTTTCAATTATATCATTAAATCCCTGGTTTGTGGTTCTTTTTTGTATAAGAGAAAACCTATCAATTGATAAATGTTAAAAGGAACCACATGCACATTTTCTTAATTATCTAGAAAGTTTAAGAGTATTCAGAGCAAATTTATATACACATACTTAAATAAGTAATTTATCAATGAATTTAAATAAAATAAATATTAATTTTACTTCATCTAACAGAGCTGCAAATGTTTTTGTAAATCCTTTGATATCTCAGAAGTGCGTGTTTGTTGGGTGGTTCCTTTTTGCTTAAATACGGACAATTGTACTTAGGCTTTTTTTTGTGGTGTTTTTCGATGTTAGCCAGAAGGGCTGCTACATCATAACGTGAACGCGTTGTATTTAGGCATTATAGATCTAGAGGATTTTTTTCTTAATCACAGTATATTTTAATTGCATATTACAAAGTTTTAGATGTAGATGACATTTATTTTCCAATACTTTTAGGAGCTAGCAACACAAAAACTTGTGAATTCTTACGGATAGCGTGGGTAAATTCTATCGATAACTTTACCAAGGGACGAGGGAAGCTATTCCTTTGTTCTATTTATATTTTGTACTAGAATGATCAATACTCATTCAATCGACTCTTTTCAAGAAAAATCTATCGACTTTGTAAAAAGAAATGATGTAATACTTAACGATTGCCGCTTCTTCGTCTGGCTTCAGTCTTCACACGGGAAAAAAATAGCTACTGTTACTCAAATAATATATGGGCTTAGTATCGGTAAAATTATTATTTTAAAAATCAGTTTAGTAGATTCAGACTATATCATACCTCATAATTCTTAGGCCCTGCGCAGACGACAGACTATCCGTGCCGCACTTTTTAGTCTGTGAAAATAGAACCTATGCAATTATATGCAGT